>JAJQKJ010002566.1:0-200628 GCA_029574335.1 Rana kukunoris | reverse complement strand
CCTCTTGAAAGGGGCTGTTAGTAACCATTGTATGATGATGTGGGAGGAGGATGATAATTGTATATCTGATTACATCAAGTATTTTCTTTTGCTGTTATATAAGTAACCTGTCTCCACTAAAATCATTCTATATCTGGACACCCTTCATGAAGTCTTGGCTCATGCTTGGGGATGGGGAACACTAACCATTCGGAAGAATCATCTTGGGAGAGACGGAAAGAAGGCCGCAGTACCCTAACCACTGCAGGTCTTAACAACTGGTGGCAAGCAGCGGGGTTGAAATGGGACGCATAAAGACAACAAGTGAATGGCCCAGCATTACGAGAGACTAAAGAGGTCTACGCTAAAGGATCTGCTGGAAGCCCGAGGCCAGGTGACAAGCAACAAAAAGAAAGCTACCCTCATAGCAGAACTAATGGAGGGTGACCAAACCAGCAGCATGGCGAATGTCAGCCAGGAGGAAGCCGAGTTCCAAAAGAAGGTGATGTGGAGGCTAAACCTATATGGGCCAAATCCCACACCAGAGATGGTGACGCAAGTCCTGGAGCAGGTGAGCGCAGAACGCAGGGCACAACAGGCAAGCGTTAAACCAAGGAGACAGCGCTTCCTCAGCCGGATCTAAAAATGGAGGGCAGCGGAGAGAAAGATTAACTATGCTGCGTTTAAAAGTTTTTCGGATGGAGAAATGGAAATTGACGCATACCTACAAGACTTTGAGCGTCAATGTGCTTTGGAGGGTCTGGAATCAGAGCAATGGGCCGCGATTCTAAGCAGCAAACTCACGGGCCGAGCAGCAGAGGCATACCGAGCAGTGCCTGACACAGCCATACACGACTACGCCAGTGTAAAGGACATTCTGCTAGCCAGGTATGCCGTGACCCCAGAGACTTACAGGAAAAAGTTTCGGGCATTACGTAAAGGGGGCCGAGACTCCTACACCGAATGGGCTTTTAGGATGTATCGGGCGGCCCAAAACTGGATACAAGGCTGCCAAGCCGGGACGCTAGAGGACGTGCTACAACTCTTCTTGCTAGAACAATTTTTTGACCACACACCTGCAGACACCAAGGTCTGGGTCAGGGACAGGAAGCCGGCCACAATCGAGGAAGCGGCCAAGCTGGCAGACGAGCATCACGAGGGAAGAAGAGGAGAGACTAGTGGAAACCGCCCCCTGGTAAGGTCCAGCACCCCAACGCCTAGTCCTGTGACCTACCACCGACCGATCGCAGGACCACGCACTACACCACCTAATTTTAACCAGAAACCGCCATTGGTATGTCACCAATGCAATCGGCCAGGGCACTACAAGATACATTGCCCTCAGCGGAGCAGAGGCAATTGGGAGCGGCCACCACCACCAAGGGCAGCCGCCCATCACTATCAGCATGAACCGCTGGAAGACCACAGCCCTGAAGCTGAGCAATGGACCGTACTACATGAGGTGAACCTAGCACAAACCGAGGGGGACAACCGGGTGCACCACAGACAATGGGTCACAGTAGATGGAAAGGAGGCTGAGGCACTACGAGACTCTGGGGCCACCCTCACTCTGGTGCAACCTCACACCGTATCTGCGAAGGCGTGCACCAACAGGACTGTTGCAGTAAGAGTGGCAGGAGGCGCCATACACAAACTACCCACAGCCCAAGTGCAGCTAAATTGGGGCACCGGAGCCAAGCAGATGGAAGTAGGCATTATGTCGGGCCTACCTGCGGAAGTATTGTTGGGGAACGATTTGGGGTGCCTAACTTCACAGCTGCTTACCCCAGATCCCGCTGGAACCTGCCCTGTGACTACCAGGACGCAAGCACGCCGAGCTGGACAGACGCACTCTGAGGAACCACAGGTAGGAACCGAAAACCCTGTAGTATGCCCTGACCCTATCCCCTTCTGGGGCACTCCACAAGACTTTGGCCAAGCCCAGCAGTCAGATCCCACCTTAGCAGGTTACAGGAAGGCCGTAGGTACCCCTAAGGAAGGTAATGCTCAAGAGAACTTCCACTGGGACAAGGGACTGCTATATAGGGTCACAGGGGGAGTGGGAAGTGGGGCAGCCCAAGTTATAAAAAGACAACTAGTTGTACCCCGCAAATACAGGGCAGAGCTTCTAAAGCTCAGCCATGATATCCCGCTAGCCGGACATCTGGGTATCAAGAAAACTAAGGATCGCCTTACCCAGACGTTCTTCTGGCCAGGGATATCAAAAGACTTGCAGACGTACTGCAGGACATGTGACACATGTCAAAGGATTGGGAAACGGGGGGACCACCCCAAGGCCAAGTTACGGTCCCTACCTATAATAGAGGAACCATTCTCCAGAGTGGCAGTAGACCTGATAGGGCCCCTCAACAAACCCAGCACCTCCGGAAGGCGCTACATCCTCACGGTGGTGGACTATGCCACCAGGTACCCTGAGGCGGTGGCGCTCCCCAACATTGAGGCGGAGACAGTAGCAGAAGCTCTAGTCAGGATCTTTTCTCGAGTAGGTTTCCCAGGGAAATACTCTCAGATCAGGGAACCCAGTTCACGGCAACTGTCACTCAACAGTTATGGCAGAGCTGCGGGGTGAAACCGTTATTTAGCTTCCCCTACCACCCCCAGACCAGCAGCCTTTGTGAACGATTCAGCGGCACGCTTAAGCAGATGCTCACAGCGTTCACAGAGTCCTGTGGTCAATGGGAGAAATTTCTACCCCATCTCCTGTTTGCCTACCGGGAAGTGCCCCAGGCATCGACCGGGTTCTCCCCCTTCGAACTCCTATATGGAAGAAAAGTCCGGGGACCCCTGGACCTCATACGGGAGCACTGGGAGGGCAACACAGGAGAGGAAGGGATCCCGGTTTTGCCGTACGTGCTGGAGTTCCGGGACCGCCTGCGGGCACTGACCGAATCAGTTCGGGAGAGCCTACAGGCAGCCCAGAAACGACAAAAACAATGGTATGACCGGAGAGCCCGAGATAGGAACCTGGAAGTAGGGCAAAAAGTATTAGCCCTCGGACCATCCAAAAAGGACAAGCTACAGGCAGCGTGGCAGGGGCTATTCAAAGTGGTGGAACGGATTAGCGACACCACCTATATTGTGGCCAAATGTTCGGATGAAAGGAGCAGACAAGCCTTTCATGTGAACATGTTGAAACCGTACTTCGAGCGCTCTGAGGACGTGGCCACTATCTGTGCCCCGTCCACTGGCGCTAGTGAAGGACTTCCCTTACCCGACCGGCTGGCAGCTAACCAAGGTAACCTAGAGCAAGTTGGGTTGGGGAGAGAAACTAAATCTCACCCTGAAACCCGAGAACTGCCATGGGGGCATGGCAGAGGTTCAATACCTAGGGCCTAGAGTAGGGTCTGGGAAACAGGGCCCCGAACCCGCGAAAGTAGAGGCCATAGCCAATTGGGCCCAGCCCCACACCAAGACGCAGGTATTGGCGTCCCTAGGCACCACCGGGTATTATACAAAGTTCGTCCAGGAGTGTAGCACCCCAGCGAAATTCCTCACCGACCTGACCAAAAGGTCCCCACCCAAGCAGGTAGCCTGGTTCTCGGAGTGTGCATTGGCGTTCCAGGGACTTAAGACGGCATGGAGCACCCGGTGGCATACCTCAGCGGCAAGTTATTACCTTGGAAGGTCAGCTATGCCACCATGGACACAGAATGCCTGGCTCTAGTATGGGCCTTAAAGAAGCTCCAACCGTACCTTTATGGCGCCGTGCCTTTACCATTCTCACTGACCACAACCCCCTCATCTGGCTCAACCGAGTCTCTGGAGACAATCCCCGGTTGCTGCGCTGGAGTCTAGCGTTGCTACCTTACAATTTCACACTGCAATACCGCCGGGCAAGCAGAACGGCAATGCGGATGGACTTTCACGCCAAACCGGCTTGGAAGTATAATTTTGACCCGGACATCCCCTAGCCAACCGGCAGGGTCTAGGCGGGTATGCCGACCCATGGAACTAAGGGGGAGTATTGTGAAGAAAATAGACTTTATTCTGGACTCTGTTTGTCTTTTAAGAACCCCTGGACCGATCTGGGTGAAATTTGGATATGTTGGTCCCCCAGATCGGGGCTATCCGGAGATATGTAATGGCAGGTCGACCTTGTGTGGAAGAGGGGTGTTCTAACGTTGGGAAAATTAGGGTGCTCTCTACCTGGAGATAATTGGTTTATTCCTTAAACTGATCTCAATATCTACATGTGTCATGTAAATGATCTGTAGTCTGTCTTTCAAGAAGTGTTCATTGTGTAAAGTTCTATTGTTTACAGGTGAGAAGTTCTAAAACACCTTGTCTGGGCAAAGGACCAGTAATTAACTCATGTGGATTCTACGGACCCTCGACAGCCGTCTGCTCTACAATAGGTCTCTTGAAAGGGGCCTCGTTAGTACCCCATTGTATGATGATGTGGGAGGAGGATGTAATTGTATATCTGATTACATCAAGTATTTCTTTTGCTGTATATAAGTAACCTGTCTCCCAATAAAATCATTCTATATCTGGACACCCTTCATGAAGTCTTGGCTCATGCTTGGGGATGGGGAACACTAACCATTCGGAAGAATCATCTTGGGAGACGGAAAGAAGGCCGCAGTACCCTAACCACTGCAGGTCTTAACATCCAGTATTTGGGCCATTGTATTTCTCAAGGAATCAAACACCTTACAGATAAGCGTAAGAAGGTAATTGCCAAACAACAAATGCCCAAAACCTTAAAACAATTACAAGCCTTCCTGGGGTTGGTAGGATATTGTAGGCAGTTTTTGCCCCAGTACTCTACAGTTGTGGGCCCATTACAGGAATTACTAAAAGGACACACAAAAAGAAATTACAAATTCACAAAGGAAGAATTGACCCCGGCAGTTCAGGAAGCTTTCAAGCTAATAAAAAGTTCTTTGCTTGCTGTACCTAGCTTGGGTTTACCTGATTATAGCAAGGATTACTACTTGGTTTGCACCGAGGTCAACGGACATGCAAATGGTGTTTTGACACAGCATTTTTGTGCCCGCCATCGCCCGGTGGGGTACTACAGCTACCCACTGGACAGTGTGGCAAGAGGCTTGCCAGGCTGCTTGAAGTCAGTAGCGGCGACTGCCCTGCTGGTAGAAAAAACTACTGACTTTGTGTTAGGTAACACTTTGTATTTGATGTGCCCCCATGACTTCGAGGCTATGTTGAATAGTGCATACACGAAACATTTTTTCTGTACAAAGGATAACTCATTACCACTTGGTCCTGTTATCTGCCTCAAACCTCAAAATCCAACGCTGTCAAACTTTAAATCCGGCCACATTTTTGCCAGAGGAAGACAGCGAGGATGTTGAGGAATATGAGTATTCTTCCCATGATTGTGTTAACTCCATTGAAGAGGTAACTAAACCCAGACCTGACTTGCGAGATGAGCCCATCTCAGGCCTGCCTCCATGTGCAGACCTCTTTGTAGATGGGTCCTCTATCAGGAGGCCGGATGGTCTCACACTAGCTGCTTGTGCGGTAGTAAACGGTGAGTGCAAACTACTGTATGCTGATGTACTTGTGGATTCCAGGTCTGCACAGGCAGCGGAATATATACAGTGATTCAGCATATGCTATAGGCGTTCTGCACAGCTTTGCTCAGCTATGGCAGGAGCGAGGGTACTTGACAGCAGCGGGGACAGCAATACAGCACAAAAGTCTTATCATTCGCTTGTTAGCCGCTGTTCAACTACCCCTGCAGGTTGCAGTAATTAAGTGTAAAGCCCATACAGGGTCTGATGACTGCGTTTCCACAGGAAACGCCTTGGCTGATAAATATGCAAAAGAAACTATCTATTCTTATCAGCCGACTACTCAACTTTTACCTACTTTCCAAGTAATGGATCTCCAGGTAGACCCAGTTGTCCTTTCAACCCTACAGGAGAGTTCTCCCCACAAGGGCTCCTGGTCTAAAAAGGGAGCACTTCGTGGTGACGATGGCCTGTGGAGGATGAAAGATAAGTTGGTCGCTCCTCCGACTCTTTTTCCTTCTCTATTTGCTTTGAGCCATGGGCCTTGCCATGTCTCAACAGGAGGGATGTGTCGGGCAGTGACCAAACAATGGTGGGCACCTGGATTTCATGCATATGCTGCTAAACAAATTAATGAATGTGCAATATGTCAAATGCATAATGTCGGGAGACCAGTTCCCACTCCAATGAAGCATATTCCGCATACTAAGGAGCCGTTTCAAATTGTGCAAATAGACTTCTCAGATATGCCTCCTTGTGGTCGTTTCAAGTATTTGCTAGTGTGTGTGGATCCGTTTTCGGGTTGGGTAGAAGCATACCCAACGGTGAGGAATGATGCCATAACAGTTGTAAAGTGCCTTACGAGAGAGTTGATCCCCAGATTCGGGATAGGAGCTGTATTCTCATCAGATAGAGGTACCCACTTTGACAATAAACTTACGGCCGAAGTGGTAGATATTTTAGGGATAAAACAACAACTACATACCCCCTATAGGCCACAAGCTAGTGGAATGGTGGAACGCACAAATCAAACAATCAAAAGATACTTAGCTAAGATAACAGCTAATGGGGAAAGCTCATGGGTGGAGGCCTTGCCAATAGCCCTGGCAACTATTAGGACCACCCCCAAAGAGAAACATGGGTTGTCACCTTTTGACATTTTGTTTGGACGTCCACCTAAAAGACTTCCTGCCACATTGGTACATCCTGAAACAGTGACTCTAGGTAATGGTCAAGATGCCATGATTGAATATGTGCACAAATTGGCAAACGTGTTTTCTGATACCTTTTCCAGAGCCAAAGCAGGACAACCGGTGGACACAAGTGAAGCGACTCATGGACTAAACTCAGGAGATTGGGTGTATATCAAGAATCACACTCCTGGGACCACTCTGTCCCCTAAGTGGAAAGGACCTTTCCAGATCATTCTGGTATCCCAACCGCTGTAAAGTTGAAAGATTATAAATACTGGGTACACGGTTCCCATTGTAAGAGAACAGTAGCTCCAAAAGACAGCCAGTGTGACGCTGGCAAGAAATTCTGTACCTTTGCCTTTTAGGTCTCACCACTTACTGGCTGGCGAAGAAGGAGAACAGATGAATGCTTCTAGGACTAAACCGGATTGTGAAGCTCTGGTGTTTCAACTCTGTGGAGGAGCATTGGTGTGGATCACTGTCATGACATACGTGCGTGGACACATCAGAAGAGGCGGGTAAGATACATGATACTGTTCTATTGAATGCCACTATAATGGAGAAGTTGTTGCAGCTTGGAACCATTTCTGCCCCTGACCAAAGAGCAAGAAGAGATACCTACAATGGCTACCATGATAAAATGGCTGAGCCATTCCATAACTCTTTTGTTTCTATGCACTTACAAGCTGCCAAAAGACTGAACATTACTAACTGTTGGATATGCACACATGCCCCTATTTCACATAAGACTATACCTTGTTGGGCATACCCAGCACTTTGGCTGGAATAGAAGACAGTGCACATTTTGGTAATGTAAGCAAAAACATGATTGACAGAACTGTTTCACTCTTGCTTTATACAAATGCTCCGATGAGGACACCTGCGGTTTGTATTAACTTTTCCCGAGCCTACTCACCTCCAAACCAGGAACAAGGATCACAGAGCACCACTAAATCACTTGGAAACTCCAATTGTATGGACAAAGCTGACATTAGGTATTGGTTTGATGGTAAGGATGTTGTCTGGAGCACTGACCGATACAAAGAATTACATGAACACACACACCGTCAGCACTCCGCCACCTGGTATATGAGTGATAATGAATTTAAGACCACACAGTTGAATAAGATCCCAATACACTTATAAAAAGGGATCTAGTTGCTCAGACTACCCAGGAAGGGGGGGAAGGAGATAGTGACACTAACCAGAATGAAAATTCCGAGATAGGTGAGGAAGACGACTCTAACGTAGAGATAGCTCCCTTTCCTACCCCATTGTATCCAGGCCAAACACGGAAGATACTGATATTGAATCACACGATAGAGAGATTAAGCCATTGTTTTCAATACCGTGGGTGAATAGATGCTGCATAAAGAAAGCTTTCAGTTTCATCATTGATTTAGCAGACCTGATTGACAATGTTACTGCTCTGTATGATCGAAACTTTATAGCGGCTGGTGTTGGATTACCTCACTGCTAGTCAAGGAGGAATATGCACCATAGTTGGAACTGCTTGCTGCAACTATATCGGAATGATACTAGGGCTGAAGATGCCATCATTTCACATATAGAGAAAGTACAGCAATTAAAGGTTAACTTTCACAAAGAGCATACGGAAACCGCTTGGATCGATGGTAGCTGGGAAAGCTGGCTTTCCTGGATCAATCCACTCAACTGGTTTTCCGGTATTGGAGGATGGTTTTCTGGCATTCTGCATGGTATTCTGTATGTTGTCGGAATTATTGTACGTATAATCCTTATAATCAAATGTGCACCTATGTTATGTAAATGTTGCATGAAAATGACCACCCATGCTTGTGACGCATGTTGTGAAGTCTGTAGTAATGCTGGTTCTTTTGAGCCCTAAAGGTCCCGTGTTAAAACAGTTCATGAGATGGTAACCCGGATCCCGGTGGTTTCGCCTGTGGACCCCGAGGCTCTTCCATCTGACCCTGAAAACCCTGCTGGAGCATAAGAAGCATGCACCAAAGAATTCTAAACACAGGAGGGACTGAGAAGATAGGAATATATGTACCTATATCTGTATCTGTACAGTATATCCCTGTATAATCATATATGGCTATGTCTTCTGATGTAGAGTTCCCCTAGTATGAAGATGTTTTCCTACTAAAATGATTCAATGTTTCTGAATTCTTTTGGTGTTACAACTTGTTGTTGAAGCCTTGTTTTTCCCTATTTTTACATGAAATGTACAGCCAATATTTTTATAAGAATTCTCGGAAAAGATTGTTTGTTGGAAAGCCCCTTCCCTTATAATTATCAATTAATTAGTCCCAGCATGTAATTTATCTTTTTCTCTTGTCTCTGGTTGTCAAAACAACCTTTCACTTAACGCCCTAGTTAGGTCACGATGACCAGATGACCAGATGTGAAGTTATCAAAATAATAAATAATGACATGTATATGTGTATTGTGCAAGATTGTGTAATCTGAAATTTGGGCTTGTGCCCTCCATAGACTTCCATGTTAGCCTTTTCTATAAAAAGCCTGTAACACTTTGTAATTATTATCACTATCCTTATGAAAGGAGTGATCCTCTGTACTACAGTGTATTCTGAAGTAAACATACATCTAAGACGAATGCAACTTGTCTGTCGTGTCATTGATGTCTTACGAGAAAAGACTAACTTATCAGTGGCAAGAAGAAAGCCATTGTTGAAAGAAAGCCCTAAGACGTCCAGTTTGCGAGAAACCATGTGGGGGACGCAGCAAACATGTGGAAGAAGATGCTCTGGTCAGATGAGACCAAAATTTTACTTTTTGGCCTAAGAGCAAAACGAACCGCTGTGTGCTGGGAGCCGAGAGTTCCCTGCACACAATGGGGGGGGGGCGACGGAAAGCTAGGAAAACCCGTCTTTTGCCGACTCTGCTGTGGCCGGAAGTGGGTGCAAATACCTGTCTTTTGACATGTATCTGCACCCCCCTCCCCCCTGAAAGGTGTCAAATGTGACACCGGAGGGGGGGAGGGTTCCGATCAGCGCGACTCCACTTTTGGGTGGAGATCCGCTTTAAGGTTGTAAAAAAATGGTCATGTGTGGGCTTTAACGACGTGAAAAATCCGCGCATGTTCAGAAGCAAGTTATGAGATGGGAACTACCGTTCGTAAAGGAGAAAGCATATTTGTAACGGTCACCACCGCTTACGATCTTCCATCCAACCACGACAAGCTTATCTGACACACTCCGACAATATTGCATACACGATCCATATCCTTTCCCAGAATAAGACGAGACAGAGCTCCGTTCCTGCTTCCAAAGATATGACAATTTATTGGTATTTTCTCAGCTTCTTATACAGTCTCAAGCATAATGCAGTTTATCACAGGACAATGCAATCTCCACCCCCCTATTCACTCACTGAGGATAATTCTTTAATTGGTAGCTAGACATGATGGCACCGTATCATCAATAGTGTTCAATTAACCTTGAATAATAACACAGACATCTAGTTGAATAAGTTCTCTAGACAGCTTTATCACACAATGGCAGAGTCTTGTGAGAGTGGGTGCAATCAACACCTTCAATGGAATGTCTTTACAGTGAATAGCCAACACCTTAAGATATTTCAATAGCCTATTATACAAAGGTATGACTCACTGGCTGGCTGACCTGGTCATGTCATCATGAACTCCTTGTGATATCTCAGTCCTGAAATATGAAGTATTAATAATGTCCCATCTCATGTAATATATGAATTATGATTCTTTGTCACCCTATGGCCCTAGTGGACATAAGGTGACCCTAGACATAGGAATATCTCAGTCTGTCACGGGCCATTCCGTTACATCTCTCCCCTTTCGGTGGGAGACGGACACAGGTGGTAACCCCAAACGGGTTGACTCCGAAGTCCATCAGTAGTTCCAGTCCTCCAATGCTGGTATCCATACTGTACCCCAAATAAATGGCTCCAAACTGAGAATTACTCACCCCGCCAACCTCTGCCTCTCTCAGAGAACACGCCTGCCGCTGTGGAGAAGGCAGGGTGGCTGGGCTCAGTCCATCATGCTGTTGGGGGTCTGGGCCAACTGCCCCCCCTTCCTGGGGTATACCAGTGGAGACTGAAGTCCCATCCACTGGTGCTTGGTGAAAACCCCCCGGTGCTTGCAAAGCAAAGCCGACATCCTCCTGTCCCAGTCCTGTACCATTTTCTGGGGTTGTGCCAGTGGAGACTGAAGTCCCATCCACTACCCCACGAACCCCCTCTTCTGTTAGTGAGGAGCAGAGGCCTATGACACTCTGCTCTGTTGCCAGCTCTTCCGCTGGGTTGCTGTGAGTGGAGACCACAGTCCCATCCACCACCACAGGGTCCCCCTCTTCCGTTAGTGGAGAGCAGAGGTCCGTGACCCTCTGTTCTGTTGCCAGTGATTCAGCTGGGGGTAAAAGCTTTACCACCTCAGCTTGTTGTTGGAGAGAGGGGCCAACCGCCCCGGCTCTCTGGAACTCCACCCCATCCGCTTCGGCTTTAGGGATGAAAATCTCCATATTTTCCACTGCCGATTCATCAGCCATGATTTCACAGTTATCTGACCTTTCCTCATAGTCCCAGGCAATGGGAGCCCCACCCTGCTGCTGAGCCGAGTCTAGCAGCTGTCTGTAGGCAACCTCCAGCTCCCATTCTTGAATGGCCAGAAATTCTAAATCTTCCTGTGACCAGTGGCCTCCCGAGATATTTAATTTTTCCTCTCTGTGCTCCATTATGTCCTCCAAGCGCCACTTCCGATCATCCCCAAAGTCGGGATCACTGGACATCCTCCAATACAACAATCCCAGGCCATCATAGTCATAGCCTTCTCTGGGGCTGTCATCCGCTGACCACGGGCACTCTTGGGCTACATACCACCGGAGGGCTCTGTAGCTCTCATCCAGCTGCATCTCTGCCCGGATCAGCCTGCTTAACTCTGCTATCCACTCCTGCTTAGGTTGTTCCCCCAACAACAGCATTCGTACGTCATACTGCGGCCAGTACCTTGCATAGATGGAGGGCAGGACCTTTCCTTGGTGTTGCTGCTCCAGAGCTAACGCTTCCTTCCAGAGTTGGCACCGAATAACATCCGACCATCCCAACAGGACCTCCTCTGATACTGGTCCTCTATGCTGTATCTGCATCTCTTGTAACCTCCTTTGGAATTCCTCTTCCATGGAGACTGGTATCTGCACCTCTCCTCTCTCTTCAGCTGCTGCAGCACTTCTTCGCTGTCGCAAGGTGGCATCCACAGCCGCTATAACCCGGTCTATGATCTCCGGCGGAGGATTAGGACCATATTGTGGCAGTCCATGTTTAACAGCCCGATCAAAAAATTCTTCCTCGGGTGTCCTGTCTGTTACGCTGGGCCTCTTAGCTCTATTCATTTCGACAAGTTCTGCGATAATGTCCCTTTTCTTACGGTTGCTGGCCGGTCTGCCCCGGCTCTCCAGTAAGTCCATGAGGGAAGAGAGCTTCATCCGCTCATACACCGTCTCCATTGTCATGTGCCCTTGTAGCCGTCCTTCTGGTGATGGAATCATCCCACTGCTGTGCCACCAAATGTAACGGTCACCACCGCTTACGACTTTCCATCCAACCACGACAAGCTTATCTGACACACTCCGACAATACTGCATTCACGGTCCATATCCATTCCCATAAACAAGACGAGACTCAAGCTCTGCACTTGCTTCAAAGATATGACAATTTATTGGTATTTTCTCAGCTTCTTATACAGTCTCAAACATAATGCAGTTTATCACAGGACAATGCAATCTCCACCCCCGTATTCACTCACTGAGGATAATTCTTTAATTGGTAGCTAGACATGACGGCACCGTATCATCAATAATAACACAGACATCTAGTTGAATAAGTTCTCTAGACAGCTTTATCACACAATGGCAGAGTCTTGTGAGAGTGGGTGCAATCAACACCTTCAATGGAATGTCTTTACAGTGAATAGCCAACACCTTAAGATATTTCAATAGCCTATTATACAAAGGTATGACTCGCTGGCTGACCTGGTCATGTCATCATGAACTCCTTGTGATATCTCAGTCCTGAAATATGAAGTATTAATAATGTCCCATCTCATGTAATATATGAATGAATGAATGAATGAATGAAAACTTGTATAGCGCGACACATGCGAACTGAATCGCCTCTGGGCGCTTGTTGTTCCTGTCTCCTTTGATATCAAAAGAGAAAAGTCTTGACCTTTTTTCTAAATGCTAGGTGGTTCTCCTCCAACCGAATGCTGGTTGGTAAAGCGTTCCATAGTCTGGGGCCTTGGATCGCGAATCTCCTTTCTCCTTTGGACTTGAAGTTGGCTTTCGGAACCTGGAGTAGGTTCCGATTCGTGGATCGCAAAACGCGATTGGGATTATGCGCTTTTATTATTTCGCATAAATAAAGTGGGGCATTCCCATGGACACATCTATGAGTAAGACAGAGAGCTTTAAAAGCAATTCTGTCTTTGACTGGCAGCCAATGAAGTGCCCTCAGTGATGGTGAGATGGATTCCCAGGGTTTTTTCCCAGTCACAAGTCTGGCGGCCGTATTCTGAACGACTTGTAGACGGGCGATTTGGTACTTGGGGAGGCCGAGGTAAAGGGCATTTGCATAATCCAGCCTGGAGTTTACATCATATGAATTATGATTCTTTGTCACCCTATGGCCCTAGTGGACATAAGGTGACCCTAGACATTGGAATATCTCAGTCTGTCACGGGCCAATTCCGTTACAATATTCATCACGCTGTACAGACAGAAAACGCAAATCGTCCTTTACTAACACAAAACCAGCTAAAGCAGCCCAAAGGGTGGCGTCATCCGGATGAAACTTCCCCTTTATAGTGCCATCGTACGTCACCCGCGCTTTGCTAGAGCATTTTTTTTAACGATCGTGTCTAGGCAAGGCCATTTTATTGATCGTGTTGAAAAAAACTTCATTTTTTCTAGACCCTTAAAAATGTCAAAGTGGCCTACATAGAGAGGTACTAGAGCAGGGTCAGGAAAAAGAGAGAGACTCGAGGAGTTTGGGGGGGTGGGGGTTGGGGTTCCACACTGTACATAGAGCTTCCCAGAGGGAAACCATACTGCTGATGCAGCCCATAATGAAATTGAGTTTAACACCCCTGTGCTGTAGGATCTGCAGTCTCATGTGTCAATAAGAGCAGGCTGTTTGTACTGGTAGGTAAGGAGTGACACAATAATCCAATCCACGAAGACCTTACACTTGTGGCCAGTAAAATGTGGGGGTCCGAGGCAGAAAACCATACAAGGGCATGTAGGTGTTTAGAACAAGACTCTCAGGAATCCAATCAAAACATTTTTTTTAGTTGCTATGGATAGTTTGGGAAGCGGTTAAAATTCTTTCATTAAATGTTTGAATTTTTATAATTTGACACCTTTAGACAGCTTTAGAATTTGAAGTTTTGCCACAATCTGCCAACTTTTGCTGAAATTTTGGACGAATGAAAATGTTAAAATGTCACTTCTCCAGCTACTAAAATATAGGACTTAACTTTATTGTGTGTTTGTGCACATGGCCTTACAGAAAGTTTTCAGTACACAGTGCACTTTACAAGCTGAAGTCTGTATGTACAAGGCCTTATAGCTGCCCATGGTTACCATGCATCAAAAAAAAAATAAAAAAATTATAATAATAATATATTTTATAAAAAAAAGAAAAAAAAAGAAGTCAGCCACAAACTACAGTCATATTCCTGATTTTTATTCTCCAAATATGTTATAACCCATCCCCCTTCAACGTTTTTTTTATAACGTCTACCAACATAAATAAAAATTTTCACCAGAATAAAAAAAATGGCGCTGAAGTGTTAACTGGAATGTAGCCCCCGAAGTTGATGAATGGTCCTTCTGTGTCATTTGCAAGTTACATTTATCAAAGGACAGTAATGATGTTTCTGGAGTTTGTAACTTGATTGGCTGGCTCTGTAAGTGGGCATCAGTTCATGGGGCCCAGCATTTTACTATAGGAGGCATTGGTGGCCTACAAGGCCCAGCATTTAACTTTAGGAGGCATTGGTGGCCTACAAGGCCCAGCATTTTACTTTAGGAGGCATTGGTGGCCTACAAGGCCCAGCATTTTACTGCTGGGCCTTGTAGTCCACCAATGCCTCCTATAGTAAAATGCTGGACCTTGTAGTCCACCAATTCCTCTATAGTAAAATGCACCAATGCTGTAGTGTTAGTGTGTATTGTGTAGCGGTCAGTGGGTAGTTTATTGTGTAGCGGTCAGTGTGTGTATTGTGTAGCAGTCAGTGTGTGTATTGTGTAGCAGTCAGTGTGTGTATTGTGTAGCAGTCAGTGTGTGTATTGTGTAGCAGTCAGTGTGTGTATTGTGTAGAAGACAGTGTGTGTATTGTGTAGAAGACAGTGTGTGTATTGTGTAGCAGTCAGTGTGTGTATTGTGTAGCAGTCAGTGTGTGTATTGTGTAGCAGTCAGTGTATGTATTGTGTAGCAGTCAGTGTGTATTGTGTAGCGGTTAGTGTGTATTGTGTAGCGGTCAGTGTGTATTGTGTAGCAGTCTGTGGGTAGTGTATTGTGTAGTGGTTACTATAGGAATAAGGTAGGTTAGTGGGTAGTGTAGGAGTCAGTGTGTAGTAGGGCTGCTGAAATTAATCGTTTAATCGATGCATCACGATTATTCCTCCGGCGATTCTGCGCCGATGCTGTCCCTTTAAATAATCGATGCATACTGATGACGTCATTGCCGCCCGCCGAGCAGCCGCGCAGAGCCGAGTGGAGCCGACTGAGCCGCCCGAGTGGAGCCGAAGTTTTGGCGCCTCTTTTCCCACCCCCCACTGCTGATGCAGCCGTAGACGCCGCGCCTCTTTTCCCACCCCCCACTGCTGATGCAGCCGAAGACGCCGCGCCTCGTTTCCCGCCCCCCCCGCTGACGGCATTCCCAGTCGCCCATCGCCATGTGAGGGACACGTTCAGCGAGTGTCCCCGGTCCCGCTCCCGACTCCCCAGAGCCTTCCCCCTTGGCTTAACTCACGCTGCTGTGGGAGAACCGAGACAGCCGAGTACTGAAGGCAGCAGTGACATGAGTCAGATTCATCATCATCAGGTACTCGGGGCATGCACACTGGCAGAAATTGATGGGCACAGTTAGAATGGGCAGCAATTTGTGGCACACTGGCAGCAATTGATGGCACACTGGCAGCAATTATTGGCACACTGGCAGCAATTGATGGCATTGGCACACTGGCAGCAATTGATGGCATTGGCACACTGGCAGCAATTGATGGCACACTGGCAGCAATTGATGGCACACTGGCAGCAATTATTGGCATTGGCACACTGGCAGCAATTGATGGCATTGGCACACTGGCAGCAATTGATGGCATTGGCACACTGGCAGCAATTGATGGCACACTGGCAGCAATTGATGGCACACTGGCAGCAATTATTGGCATTGGCACACTGGCAGCAATTGATGGCATTGGCACACTGGCAGCAATTGATGGCATTGGCACACTGGCAGCAATTGACGGCACACTGGCAGCAATTGACGGCACACTGGCAGCAATTGACGGCACACTGGCAGCAATTGATGGCATTGGCACACTGGCAGCAATTGATGGCATTGGCACACTGGCAGCAATTGATGGCACACTGGCAGCAATTGATGGCACACTGGCAGCAATTATTGGCATTGGCACACTGGCAGCAATTGATGGCATTGGCACACTGGCAGCAATTGACGGCACACTGGCAGCAATTGACGGCACACTGGCAGCAATTGACGGCACACTGGCAGCAATTGACGGCACACTGGCAGCAATTATTGGCACACTGGCAGCAATTGATGGCATTGGCACACTGGCAGCAATTGATGGCATTGGCACACTGGCAGCAATTGATGGCACACTGGCAGCAATTGATGGCACACTGGCAGCAATTATTGGCATTGGCACACTGGCAGCAATTGATGGCATTGGCACACTGGCAGCAATTGATGGCATTGGCACACTGGCAGCAATTGACGGTACACTGGCAGCAATTGACGGCACACTGGCAGCAATTGACGGCACACTGGCAGCAATTGACGGCACACTGGCGGCACACTGGCAGCAATTAATGGCATTGGCACACTGGCGGTACACTGGCAGCAATTGATGGCAATGGCACACTGGCAGCAATTGATGGCACACTAGTTTATGTATGTCTTATTGTCTTAGTGATTGATTAACATCACAACTTCATTGATTTGAAATTGATACCCTTTTTTAATTTTTTTTGTATGATTTTTGCTTTTGCTCATCACTGCCACACACATGCAGCCATGCATTGCACGTGTGGTAGTAATGAGCAAAACTAAAAATCGTACAAAAAAAAAGGTATCAATGAAGTTGTGATGTGAATCAATCACTAAGACAATAAGCATGGCATACATTGTCCCCATAAAGTCCTGCCAAACGACAATGTCCGCAGTCTCTGACCCTCTCTAGTATCATGTCTGCAGTCTCTGACCCTCTCTAGTATCATGTCCGCAGTCTATGACCCTCTCTAGTATCATGTCCGCAGTCTCTGACCCTCTCTAGTATCATGTCCGCAGTCTCTGACCCTCTCTAGTATCATGTCCGCAGTCTCTGACCCTCTCTAGTATCATGTCCGCAGTCTCTGACCCTCTCTAGTATCATGTCCGCAGTCTCTGATCCTCTCTAGTATCATTGTCTGCAGTCTCTGTCCATCTCGTAGTATTTGGGGGTCAGTCTGGAGCTCCTGTTTAAGTTGTCTGCTGTGTTTACAGTTTGCTACATGCAGAGAGTTTTTTTAAGAACAGATAAAAAACGTGCGCAGTAATCTTGATGCATCGTGATGCATCGCGGAATCGAATCGAATCGAATCGTGGACTTGATAATCGTAATCGCATCGAATCGTGTGACCGGTGAAGATGCGCAGCCCTAGTGTGTAGTGGTCAGTATAGGAATCGGGTAGGTCAGTGTGTAGTGTAGTATCAGGTGGGTTAGTGTAAGGGTCAGTATAGGAATAAGATAGGTCAGTGTGTAGGGGTTAGTGTAGTGGTCAGTATAGGAATCAGGTATATCAGTACTATTGTAGGAAGGGAATGGGCTCGGGGAGTGCGAAAAGTCAGCGGATTAGGGGAGCGCAAATTACTTACTTACCCGGGCGCTGACAACCCACGCTACGCCACTGCTTTGTCATATGTGAGCCCTGGAGCAAAAAGCTCACCGGCCACCCCTGGAGCAATGGGGTATGTTGTGGCCGATCCAGTGCGTAGCTAAAACCTGATCACGCTCAATGGCCGGACTGGGGGGACTACAAGGATCTATATTATCCAGCCTGTCACCCAGCCGGCAGTTGATAGAAGATCTCAGGATCAAAAGAAAAATAAATAAAACAAAAAATAAAATAAATTGAAATCTTTTTAAAAAAAAAAGTTCCTCAGGACCATGGGCCCATAAGGGAGCCAGGTCCTTCTCCTCTACTAGGCAGAAAAAAACTGAGCTGCTTAGGGCAGTGTGAGGGGTTATGACCAGAGTGACTGCCCCCTGGGCAAGGCTATTTCAGCTTTGCTAAAGTTTACATGTTTTAACCATTAACATGTTTGCCTAGTCCTCTCCTAATAGACGGAACATAACCCTACAGTCAAGAGTATAAGGAAGCTGCGTCCAACCATGGACGAAAGAGAAAATTGCGTTTGAAAAAATGCTGTGCAAACACTGTGACAAAAAATTGCAAAACACCCTTTTTTTATTCTTTAGGACCTCTGCTAAAAAAACATATATACAGTCATGCTCGAAATTGTTGGCACCCCAGGAATTTTTCCAGAAAATCAAATATTTCTCACAGAAAAGTATTGCAGTAACACATGTTTTGCTATACACATGTTTATCTCCTTTGTGTGTATTGAAACAAAACAAAAAAAAAAGGGGGAAAAAAAGCAAATTGGACAAAATGTCACACAAAACTCTAAAAATGGGCTGGTCAAAATTCTTGGCACCCTTTCAATATTGTGGATAAATAAGATTGTTTCAAGCATGAGATGCTCCTTTAAACTCACCTGGGGCAAGTAATAGGTGTGGGCAATATAAAAATCACACCTGAAAGCAGATAAAAAGGAGAGAAGTTCACTCTTTGCATTGTGTGTCTGTGTGTGCCACACTAAGCATGGACAACAGAAAGAGAAGAAGAGAACTGTCTGAGGACTAGAGAACCAAAATTGTGGAAAAATATCAACAATCTCAAGGTTCTCCAGAGATCTAGATTTGCCTTTGTAGACAGTGCACAACATTATCAAGAAGTTTGCAAGCCATGGCACTGTAGCTAATCTCTCTGGGTATGGACGGAAGAGAAAAATTGATGAAAGATTGCAACGCTGGATAGTCCGGATGGTGGATAAGCAGCCCCAAACAAGTTCCAAATAAATTTAAGCTGTCATGCAGGCTCAGAGAGCATCAGTGTCAGTGCCAACTATGTGTCGACATTTAAATAAAATGAAGCGCTATGGCAGGAGACCCAGGAGCACCCCACTGCTGACACAGAGATATAAAAAAGTAAGATTACAGTTTGCCAAAATGTACTTGAGTAAGCCAAAATACTTCTGGGAAAACATCTTGTGGACAGATGAGACAAAGATAGAGCTATTTGGTAAAGCACACTATTCTACTGTTTATCGAAAACGGAATGAGGCCTACAAAGAAAAAAACACAGTACCTACAGTGACATATGGTGGAGGTTCAGTGATGTTTTGGGGTTGTTTTAATGCCTCTGGCTGTAGGTGCCTTGAATGTGTGCAAGGCATCATGAAATCTGAGGATTACCAAAGGATTTTGGGTCTCTCTGTAGAGCCCAGTGTCAGGAAGCTGGGTTTGCGTCTGAGATCTTGGGTCTTCCAGCAGGACAATGACCCCAAACATAAGTTAAAAAGCACCCAGAAATGGATGGGAACAAAGCGCTGGGGAGTTCTAAAATGGCCAGCAATGAGTCCAGATCTAAATCCCATGAACACCTGTGGACATAAGGTGACCCTAGACATAGGAATATCTCAGTCTGTCACGGGCCATTCTGTTACATCTCTCCCCTTTCGGTGGGAGACGGACACAGGTGGTAACCCCAAACGGGTTGACTCCGAAGTCCATCAGTAGTTCCAGTCCTCCAATGCTGGTATCCATACTGTACCCCAAATAAATGGCTCCAAACTGAGAATTACTCACCCCGCCAACCTCTGCCTCTCTCAGAGAACACGCCTGCCGCTGTGGAGAAGGCAGGGTGGCTGGGCTCAGTCCATCATGCTGTTGGGGGTCTGGGCCAACTGCCCCCCCTTCCTGGGGTATACCAGTGGAGACTGAAGTCCCATCCACTGGTGCTTGGTGAAAACCCCCCGGTGCTTGCAAAGCAAAGCCGACATCCTCCTGTCCCAGTCCTGTACCATTTTCTGGGGTTGTGCCAGTGGAGACTGAAGTCCCATCCACTACCCCAGGAACCCCCTCTTCTGTTAGTGAGGAGCAGAGGCCTATGACACTCTGCTCTGTTGCCAGCTCTTCCGCTGGGTTGCTGTGAGTGGAGACCACAGTCCCATCCACCACCACAGGGTCCCCCTCTTCCGTTAGTGGAGAGCAGAGGTCCGTGACCCTCTGTTCTGTTGCCAGTGATTCAGCTGGGGGTAAAAGCTTTACCACCTCAGCTTGTTGTTGGAGAGAGGGGCCAACCGCCCCGGCTCTCTGGAACTCCACCCCATCCGCTTCGGCTTTAGGGATGAAAATCTCCATATTTTCCACTGCCGATTCATCAGCCATGATTTCACAGTTATCTGACCTTTCCTCATAGTCCCAGGCAATGGGAGCCCCACCCTGCTGCTGAGCCGAGTCTAGCAGCTGTCTGTAGGCAACCTCCAGCTCCCATTCTTGAATGGCCAGAAATTCTAAATCTTCCTGTGACCAGTGGCCTCCCGAGATATTTAATTTTTCCTCTCTGTGCTCCATTATGTCCTCCAAGCGCCACTTCCGATCATCCCCAAAGTCGGGATCACTGGACATCCTCCAATACAACAATCCCAGGCCATCATAGTCATAGCCTTCTGTGGGGCTGTCATCCGCTGACCACGGGCACTCTTGGGCTACATACCACCGGAGGGCTCTGTAGCTCTCATCCAGCTGCATCTCTGCCCGGATCAGCCTGCTTAACTCTGCTATCCACTCCTGCTTAGGTTGTTCCCCCAACAACAGCATTCGTACGTCATACTGCGGCCAGTACCTTGCATAGATGGAGGGCAGGACCTTTCCTTGGTGTTGCTGCTCCAGAGCTAACGCTTCCTTCCAGAGTTGGCACCGAATAACATCCGACCATCCCAACAGGACCTCCTCTGATACTGGTCCTCTATGCTGTATCCGCATCTCTTGTAACCTCCTTTGGAATTCCTCTTCCATGGAGACTGGTATCTGCACCTCTCCTCTCTCTTCAGCTGCTGCAGCACTTCTTCGCTGTCGCAAGGTGGCATCCACAGCCGCTATAACCCGGTCTATGATCTCCGGCGGAGGATTAGGACCATATTGTGGCAGTCCATGTTTAACAGCCCGATCAAAAAATTCTTCCTCGGGTGTCCTGTCTGTTACGCTGGGCCTCTTAGCTCTATTCATTTCGACAAGTTCTGCGATAATGTCCCTTTTCTTACGGTTGCTGGCCGGTCTGCCCCGGCTCTCCAGTAAGTCCATGAGGGAAGAGAGCTTCATCCGCTCATACACCGTCTCCATTGTCATGTGCCCTTGTAGCCGTCCTTCTGGTGATGGAATCATCCCACTGCTGTGCCACCAAATGTAACGGTCACCACCGCTTACGACTTTCCATCCAACCACGACAAGCTTATCTGACACACTCCGACAATACTGCATTCACAGTCCATATCCATTCCCATAAACAAGACGAGACTCAAGCTCTGCACTTGCTTCAAAGATATGACAATTTATTGGTATTTTCTCAGCTTCTTATACAGTCTCAAACATAATGCAGTTTATCACAGGACAATGCAATCTCCACCCCCGTATTCACTCACTGAGGATAATTCTTTAATTGGTAGCTAGACATGACGGCACCGTATCATCAATAATAACACAGACATCTAGTTGAATAAGTTCTCTAGACAGCTTTATCACACAATGGCAGAGTCTTGTGAGAGTGGGTGCAATCAACACCTTCAATGGAATGTCTTTACAGTGAATAGCCAACACCTTAAGATATTTCAATAGCCTATTATACAAAGGTATGACTCGCTGGCTGACCTGGTCATGTCATCATGAACTCCTTGTGATATCTCAGTCCTGAAATATGAAGTATTAATAATGTCCCATCTCATGTAATATATGAATTATGATTCTTTGTCACCCTATGGCCCTAGTGGACATAAGGTGACCCTAGACATTGGAATATCTCAGTCTGTCACGGGCCAATTCCGTTACAATATTCATCACGCTGTACAGACAGAAAACGCAAATCGTCCTTTACTAACACAAAACCAGCTAAAGCAGCCCAAAGGGTGGCGTCATCCGGATGAAACTTCCCCTTTATAGTGCCATCGTACGTCACCGCGCTTTGCTAGAGCATTTTTTTTAACGATCGTGTCTAGGCAAGGCCATTTTATTGATCGTGTTGAAAAAAACTTCATTTTTTCTAGACCCTTAAAAATGTCAAAGTGGCCTACATAGAGAGGTACTAGAGCAGGGTCAGGAAAAAGAGAGAGACTCGAGGAGTTTGGGGGGGTGGGGGTTGGGGTTCCACACTGTACATAGAGCTCCCCAGAGGGAAACCATACTGCTGATGCAGCCCATAATGAAATTGAGTTTAACACCCCTGTGCTGTAGGATCTGCAGTCTCATGTGTCAATAAGAGCAGGCTGTTTGTACTGGTAGGTAAGGAGTGACACAATAATCCAATCCACGAAGACCTTACACTTGTGGCCAGTAAAATGTGGGGGTCCGAGGCAGAAAACCATACAAGGGCATGTAGGTGTTTAGAACAAGACTCTCAGGAATCCAATCAAAACATTTGTTTTAGTTGCTATGGATAGTTTGGGAAGCGGTTAAAATTCTTTCATTAAATGTTTGAATTTTTATAATTTGACACCTTTAGACAGCTTTAGAATTTGAAGTTTTGCCACAATCTGCCAACTTTTGCTGAAATTTTGGACGAATGAAAATGTTAAAATTTCACTTCTCCAGCTACTAAAATATAGGACTTAACTTTATTGTGTGTTTGTGCACATGGCCTTACAGAAAGTTTTCAGTACACAGTGCACTTTACAAGCTGAAGTCTGTATGTACAAGGCCTTATAGCTGCCCATGGTTACCATGCATCAAAAAAAAAAATAAAAAAATTATAATAATAATATATTTTATAAAAAAAAGAAAAAAAAAGAAGTCAGCCACAAACTACAGTCATATTCCTGATTTTTATTCTCCAAATATGTTATAACCCATCCCCCTTCAACGTTTTTTTTTATAACGTCTACCAACATAAATAAAAATTTTCACCAGAATAAAAAAAATGGCGCTGAAGTGTTAACTGGAATGTAGCCCCCGAAGTTGATGAATGGTCCTTCTGTGTCATTTGCAAGTTACATTTATCAAAGGACAGTAATGATGTTTCTGGAGTTTGTAACTTGATTGGCTGGCTCTGTAAGTGGGCATCAGTTCATGGGGCCCAGCATTTTACTATAGGAGGCATTGGTGGCCTACAAGGCCCAGCATTTAACTTTAGGAGGCATTGGTGGCCTACAAGGCCCAGCATTTTACTTTAGGAGGCATTGGTGGCCTACAAGGCCCAGCATTTTACTGCTGGGCCTTGTAGTCCACCAATGCCTCCTATAGTAAAATGCTGGACCTTGTAGTCCACCAATTCCTCTATAGTAAAATGCACCAATGCTGTAGTGTTAGTGTGTATTGTGTAGCGGTCAGTGGGTAGTTTATTGTGTAGCGGTCAGTGTGTGTATTGTGTAGCAGTCAGTGTGTGTATTGTCTAGCAGTCAGTGTGTGTATTGTGTAGCAGTCAGTGTGTGTATTGTGTAGCAGTCAGTGTGTGTATTGTGTAGAAGACAGTGTGTGTATTGTGTAGAAGACAGTGTGTGTATTGTGTAGCAGTCAGTGTGTGTATTGTGTAGCAGTCAGTGTATGTATTGTGTAGCAGTCAGTGTGTATTGTGTAGCGGTTAGTGTGTATTGTGTAGCGGTCAGTGTGTATTGTGTAGCAGTCTGTGGGTAGTGTATTGTGTAGTGGTTACTATAGGAATAAGGTAGGTTAGTGGGTAGTGTAGGAGTCAGTGTGTAGTAGGGCTGCTGAAATTAATCGTTTAATCGATGCATCACGATTATTCCTCCGGCGATTCTGCGCCGATGCTGTCCCTTTAAATAATCGATGCATACTGATGACGTCATTGCCGCCCGCCGAGCAGCCGCGCAGAGCCGAGTGGAGCCGACTGAGCCGCCCGAGTGGAGCCGAAGTTTTGGCGCCTCTTTTCCCACCCCCCACTGCTGATGCAGCCGTAGACGCCGCGCCTCTTTTCCCACCCCCCACTGCTGATGCAGCCGAAGACGCCGCGCCTCGTTTCCCGCCCCCCCCGCTGACGGCATTCCCAGTCGCCCATCGCCATGTGAGGGACACGTTCAGCGAGTGTCCCCGGTCCAGCTCCCGACTCCCCAGAGCCTTCCTCCTTGGCTTAACTCACGCTGCTGTGGGAGAACCGAGACAGCCGAGTACTGAAGGCAGCAGTGACATGAGTCAGATTCATCATCATCAGGTACTCGGGGCATGCACACTGGCAGAAATTGATGGGCACAGTTAGAATGGGCAGCAATTTGTGGCACACTGGCAGCAATTGATGGCACACTGGCAGCAATTATTGGCACACTGGCAGCAATTGATGGCATTGGCACACTGGCAGCAATTGATGGCATTGGCACACTGGCAGCAATTGATGGCATTGGCACACTGGCAGCAATTGATGGCACACTGGCAGCAATTGATGGCACACTGGCAGCAATTATTGGCATTGGCACACTGGCAGCAATTGATGGCATTGGCACACTGGCAGCAATTGATGGCATTGGCACACTGGCAGCAATTGACGGCACACTGGCAGCAATTGACGGCACACTGGCAGCAATTGACGGCACACTGGCAGCAATTGATGGCATTGGCACACTGGCAGCAATTGATGGCATTGGCACACTGGCAGCAATTGATGGCACACTGGCAGCAATTATTGGCATTGGCACACTGGCAGCAATTGATGGCATTGGCACACTGGCAGCAATTGACGGCACACTGGCAGCAATTGACGGCACACTGGCAGCAATTGATGGCACACTGGCAGCAATTATTGGCACACTGGCAGCAATTGATGGCATTGGCACACTGGCAGCAATTGATGGCATTGGCACACTGGCAGCAATTGATGGCACACTGGCAGCAATTGATGGCACACTGGCAGCAATTATTGGCATTGGCACACTGGCAGCAATTGATGGCATTGGCACACTGGCAGCAATTGATGGCATTGGCACACTGGCAGCAATTGACGGCACACTGGCAGCAATTGACGGCACACTGGCAGCAATTCACGGCACACTGGCAGCAATTGACGGCACACTGGCAGCAATTGACGGCACACTGGCGGCACACTGGCAGCAATTAATGGCATTGGCACACTGGCGGTACACTGGCAGCAATTGATGGCAATGGCACACTGGCAGCAATTGATGGCACACTAGTTTATGTATGTCTTATTGTCTTAGTGATTGATTAACATCACAACTTCATTGATTTGAAATTGATACCCTTTTTTAATTTTTTTTGTATGATTTTTGCTTTTGCTCATCACTGCCACACACATGCAGCCATGCATTGCACGTGTGGTAGTAATGAGCAAAACTAAAAATCGTACAAAAAAAAAGGTATCAATGAAGTTGTGATGTGAATCAATCACTAAGACAATAAGCATGGCATACATTGTCCCCATAAAGTCCTGCCAAACGACAATGTCCGCAGTCTCTGACCCTCTCTAGTATCATGTCTGCAGTCTCTGACCCTCTCTAGTATCATGTCCGCAGTCTATGACCCTCTCTAGTATCATGTCCGCAGTCTCTGACCCTCTCTAGTATCATGTCCGCAGTCTCTGACCCTCTCTAGTATCATGTCCGCAGTCTCTGACCCTCTCTAGTATCATGTCCGCAGTCTCTGACCCTCTCTAGTATCATGTCCGCAGTCTCTGATCCTCTCTAGTATCATTGTCTGCAGTCTCTGTCCATCTCGTAGTATTTGGGGGTCAGTCTGGAGCTCCTGTTTAAGTTGTCTGCTGTGTTTACAGTTTGCTACATGCAGAGAGTTTTTTTAAGAACAGATAAAAACCGTGCGCAGTAATCTTGATGCATCGTGATGCATCGCGGAATCGAATCGAATCGTGGACTTGATAATCGTAATCGCATCGAATCGTGTGACCGGTGAAGATGCGCAGCCCTAGTGTGTAGTGGTCAGTATAGGAATCGGGTAGGTCAGTGTGTAGTGTAGTATCAGGTGGGTTAGTGTAAGGGTCAGTATAGGAATAAGATAGGTCAGTGTGTAGGGGTTAGTGTAGTGGTCAGTATAGGAATCAGGTATATCAGTACTATTGTAGGAAGGGAATGGGCTCGGGGAGTGCGAAAAGTCAGCGGATTAGGGGAGCGCAAATTACTTACTTACCCGGGCGCTGGCAACCCACGCTACGCCACTGCTTTGTCATATGTGAGCCCTGGAGCAAAAAGCTCACCGGCCACCCCTGGAGCAATGGGGTATGTTGTGGCCGATCCAGTGCGTAGCTAAAACCTGATCACGCTCAATGGCCGGACTGGGGGGACTACAAGGATCTATATTATCCAGCCTGTCACCCAGCCGGCAGTTGATAGAAGATCTCAGGATCAAAAGAAAAATAAATAAAACAAAAAATAAAATTAAATTGAAATCTTTTTAAAATAAAAAGTTCCTCAGGACCATGGGCCCATAAGGGAGCCAGGTCCTTCTCCTCTACTAGGCAGAAAAAAACTGAGCTGCTTAGGGCAGTGTGAGGGGTTATGACCAGAGTGACTGCCCCCTGGGCAAGGCTATTTCAGCTTTGCTAAAGTTTACATGTTTTAACCATTAACATGTTTGCCTAGTCCTCTCCTAATAGACGGAACATAACCCTACAGTCAAGAGTATAAGGAAGCTGCGTCCAACCATGGACGAAAGAGAAAATTGCGTTTGAAAAAATGCTGTGCAAACACTGTGACAAAAAATTGCAAAACACCCTTTTTTTATTCTTTAGGACCTCTGCTAAAAAAACATATATACAGTCATGCTCGAAATTGTTGGCACCCCAGGAATTTTTCCAGAAAATCAAATATTTCTCACAGAAAAGTATTGCAGTAACACATGTTTTGCTATACACATGTTTATCTCCTTTGTGTGTATTGAAACAAAACAAAAAAAAAAGGGGGGAAAAAAGGCAAATTGGACAAAATGTCACACAAAACTCTAAAAATGGGCTGGTCAAAATTCTTGGCACCCTTTCAATATTGTGGATAAATAAGATTGTTTCAAGCATGAGATGCTCCTTTAAACTCACCTGGGGCAAGTAATAGGTGTGGGCAATATAAAAATCACACCTGAAAGCAGATAAAAAGGAGAGAAGTTCACTCTTTGCATTGTGTGTCTGTGTGTGCCACACTAAGCATGGACAACAGAAAGAGAAGAAGAGAACTGTCTGAGGACTAGAGAACCAAAATTGTGGAAAAATATCAACAATCTCAAGGTTCTCCAGAGATCTAGATTTGCCTTTGTAGACAGTGCACAACATTATCAAGAAGTTTGCAAGCCATGGCACTGTAGCTAATCTCTCTGGGTATGGACGGAAGAGAAAAATTGATGAAAGATTGCAACGCTGGATAGTCCGGATGGTGGATAAGCAGCCCCAAACAAGTTCCAAATAAATTTAAGCTGTCATGCAGGCTCAGAGAGCATCAGTGTCAGTGCCAACTATGTGTCGACATTTAAATAAAATGAAGCGCTATGGCAGGAGACCCAGGAGCACCCCACTGCTGACACAGAGATATAAAAAAGTAAGATTACAGTTTGCCAAAATGTACTTGAGTAAGCCAAAATACTTCTGGGAAAACATCTTGTGGACAGATGAGACAAAGATAGAGCTATTTGGTAAAGCACACTATTCTACTGTTTATCGAAAACGGAATGAGGCCTACAAAGAAAAAAACACAGTACCTACAGTGACATATGGTGGAGGTTCAGTGATGTTTTGGGGTTGTTTTAATGCCTCTGGCTGTAGGTGCCTTGAATGTGTGCAAGGCATCATGAAATCTGAGGATTACCAAAGGATTTTGGGTCTCTCTGTAGAGCCCAGTGTCAGGAAGCTGGGTTTGCGTCTGAGATCTTGGGTCTTCCAGCAGGACAATGACCCCAAACATAAGTTAAAAAGCACCCAGAAATGGATGGGAACAAAGCGCTGGGGAGTTCTAAAATGGCCAGCAATGAGTCCAGATCTAAATCCCATGAACACCTGTGGAGAGATCTTAAAATTACTGTTGGGAAAAGGCAACCTTCCAATAAGAGAGACCTGGAGCAGTTTGCAAAGAAAGAGTGGTCCAAAATTCCGGGTGAGAGGTGTAAGAAGCTTATTGATGGTTATAGGAAGCGACTGATTTCAGTTATTTTTTCCAAAGGGTGTGCAACCAAATATTAGGTTAAGGGTGCCAAGAATTTTGAGCAGCCCATTTTTGGAGTTTTGTGTGACATTATGTCCAATTTGCTTTTTTTCCTCCCTTTTTTTTTGTTTTGTTCCAATACACACAAAGGGAATAAACATGTGTATATCAAAACATGTGCTACTGCAATACTTTTCTGTGAGAAATACTTGATTTTCTGGAAAAATTTCTGGGGTGCCAACAATTTCGAGCATGATTGTATATGCTTGCTGGTTCTATTTTTTTTTTGTAATCGCAGTGCACTGTGTCAGCTGCGTTTGGTATGAATCTTGAGGGGGAACTCCACACCAAATTTTAAATAAAAAAACAGCGTGGGTTTCCCTCCAAGAGCATACCAGGCCCTTAGGTCTTCTATGGATTTTAAGGGGAACCCCCTACGCTAAAAAAACGGTGTGGGGGTCCCCCCAAGATCCATACTAGACCCTTATCTGAGCACGCAGACCGGTCGGTCAGGAAAGGGGGTGGGGACGAGCGAGCGCCCCCCTCCTGAACCGTACCAGGCTGCATGCCCTCATGGGGCACTGTGTCCCCATGTTGATAGGGACAGGGGCCTCTTCCTGACAACCCTGGCCGTTCGTTGTCGGGGTTTGTGGGCGGGGAGCTTATCGGAATCCAGATGCCCCCTTTAACAAGGGGGCCCCCAGATCCCAGCCCCCCCACCCTAGGTGATTGAGTATGGGGTATATCGTACCCCTACCCATTCACTAGGGATGAGCTCCGCGTTCAATTCAAACGTATGTTCGGCTCGAACATTGTCCGTTCGTACGTTCGACGAAATTCGAACAAAACGGTTCGTTTGTGCCAAATTCGAGTGACGCGCACTGGCCCATAATTCACGGCGGCATTGCGCGCTGATGATTGGCCAAGCATGCTGTATGTCCCGCATTCTTGGCCAATCACAGCGCGCAAAAAATGAAGAGCCATAATTGGCCAAAGCCTGGGTGGCTTTGGCCAATTATAGTTCAGGGCTTTAGCACACGCCCCACACTATGAAAGGCAGCCTGCTGGGCAGGCCTTGTGTAGTGTGTTGTGGCGTTGTTAATTAGAGAAGTCCTATAGAGAGAGATAGAGAGACAGTGGCCCAGATTCAGAGAGCCATTACGCCTGTCTAACTGGTGTTAGACTGGAGTAATTTCCAATTACGCGTGTTTTCTAGCTAGTTGAAAACCTCAAACCATGAATAGACGGCTGCGGGCTTCAATTCGACTGGATTACGTGTTCATACGCCTTCGGATCTACGCTGCAATAAAATTGCGGCCACTGGGTGGACTTCCCGGCGTTTTCCGCGTCTGGGTATGCAAATGAGCTTTTGCCGGCGATCCCCGAAATTACGATCTTTATTCGCAATCTCTTACGGCACCTTTAGTCATCTTTTTTTTGCGTAACACTATACCAGCTTTTTGCTGCTCTAATATTAGACAGCCCATGTTAAGTATGGCCGTCGTTCCCACGTCGAATTTCTACGTTTTCCGACGTCTTTTATTTTTTTTGACGCAAGTCGTCGGGGAATAGGAATGTTCGTAAACGACACTACTCAAACAACGAATGACGTAACGACGTGATTTCGCGCAATGCACGGCGGGAAATTTCTGAACGGAGCATGCGCAGTTCGATCGCCGCGGGGACGCGCTTAATTTAAATGCTTCACGCCCCCTAATCTCGTATTTCGATTACGCGGCGAGAAATAGACTACGCCGCCGTAGCGTACGGGCAAAAATCTACCAGAATTCGGTGTAGAGCCTGGTAAAATACGGCAGCGTAGAGTATTTCAATTACGCAGTGCAATATTAAGTGTATGTGAATCTGGCTCAGTGTCTTTTCTACCAGATAGATAGATAGAGCAGGCAGGCTAGTCAGTTTAGCTTAATTTACAGTGTGTAGAGGATATAGCTACATCCCTAGGAGTTGTACATATATTTATACACTGTATAGCTTAGCTAGATCAGCTATTCCTGTTTGTCAGGCAGGAGATTGTGCTAGCTGCAGTGTTCTAACTTGTTGTATTTCCTGTGTGCTGTTTAGTTTACACCTAAACGTACACTCGGTGTTACTGCACTTGTCCTGTTTATTTGCAACTAAACGCAGTTGCTGTTACTGCACGTGTGCTGTTTAACAGCACCTAAACGCAATTGATAATACTGCACTTTTGCTGTTTAATAGCACCTAAACGCAATTGCTATTACTGCACTTTGCTGTTTAATAGCTCCTAAACGCAGTTGCTGTTACATAGCACCTAAACGTCCTTTGTGTTACTGCACTTGTGCTGTTTATTAGCACCTAAACATACTTTTTGTTACTGCACTTCTGCTGTTTATTTGCACCTAAACGTAGTTGGTGTTACTGCACTTGTGCTGTTTATTAGCACCTAAATGTACTTGGTGTTACTGCAATTGTGCTGTATAGTTTTCACTTAAACCTACTTGGAGTTTACTGCACTTGTCCTCTCCAGTTTGTATCTAAAGGTACGAGGTGTGTGTACTGATTTTTTCCTGTGCAGGCCTTTAAAATGTCTGGAAGGACAACAAAGAGAGGCAGAGAGTCACGAGGGCAAGCAGGCTCTGCATCTAGAGGCAACGCTGGTGGTGGACGCGGTGCATCCTCTTCAGCACGTGGCCGTTTGACACGCTCATCCTTCTTTTCGGGAGCTGGCCGTGTTGAGCCTCAACATGCAGAGAAATTAGTAGAGTGGATGACCAAGCCGTCCTCATCCTATCTCACCCAGGCTGAGCTTAGTTTGTCTGGCAAAGCAGCTGCCAAGGCGTCCTCTTCCCTCTGCACAGTGGCACCACACAATCCTTCCCTAGTCCCACCATGTCCTCCTGAGGAGTCCCCCGAACTGTTTCAACACAGTGTTGGGTACATGCTGCATGAAGATGTGCAGCGTTTTGAAGGCTCCGATGATGGAACACAGATAGAGGAAGGCATTGATATGAGCCCAGAGAGAGGGGGTGGCCGAGAGGGACAGCAATCTGGCAGTGATGTTCCCCCAGCTGGAGCATACTGCCAGGCTTTCGACAGTGATGAGGAGGGAGGGGATGATGAGGTCACGTGGGTGCCTGAGAGGAGGAGGAGAGAGGAGGAGGAGGAGGACGAGGCACAGGCACATCTCCAAAGAGGCAGGATGCCCTCCAGGGGCCAGCTTAAGGGCAGCACACCAACTGCATTACATCGCAGAGCTACGCCTGTGCAGGGCGCTGCTGTGTCTCAACATTACTGCAAAAGTTCTTTGGTGTGGGCCTTTTTTTGAGATATGTGCTTCAGATCGCACCGTTGCTATTTGCAACATATGTCTCAAGCGTATCTCGCGTGGCCAAAACATCACCCGCTTGGGCACCACATGCTTGACCAGACATATGTCGACCTGCCATGCAGTTCATTGGCAAGCATACCAGAAATACCCACACCAAAGAACAAAGCGGACCTGCCCTCATCAGCTGGGACCTCCAACCCCACTAGACCCTCAGTCCTCTCTGAAGCCTGCACTGATAGGACTGAAGGTGTAGAAATAGGTGTGTCACAACCTAGTAGTACATGCGGGCAATCTACTGATAGTACCAGACAAATTTAACTGCCCCAGCTGCTGCAGCGCCGAAAGAAGTACTCTTCCAGCCATCCACATCCCCAGCAGTTGAATGCTAGCTTAGCGAAATTGCTAGCACTTCAACTGCTACCTTTTCAGTTGGTAGATTCTGCCCCGATTCCGGCTCTCTACCGGCATGTGGAAGGCAATGTCCATGCCTCGCTGGACAGGGCGGTCAGTGGTAAGGTGCATCTTACCACTGACTCATGGTCCAGCAGGCATGGACAGGGACGTTACCTCTCTTTCACGGCTCAATGGGTGACTCTGCTGGAAGCTGGGAAGGATGCAGGGCAAGGTACTACTGGTTGTGACACACCTCTCTCCTCCACCCCCTCCTCTTCTTCCTCTGTGGCCTCTTCCTGTGCTGATGTCCCCTCGGAACCAGCCGTGCTCTGTAGGCGTACAAGTGGCTACGCAGGAATGCAGGCCAAGAGATGCCATGTGGTGCTAGAGCTGGTGTGCTTGGAAGACATGAGCCACACTGGGGCAGAGGTTCTGTCAGCTCTGCGGGGGCAGGCTCAGAGGTGGTTGACGCCACGCCAGCTTAAGCCTGGAATGGTGGTTAGCGACAATAGCACCAACCTCCTCTCTGCCCTGCGACAGGGAAAACTGACCCATGTGCCCTGTTTTGCTCATGTCCTGAATTTGGTGGTGCAGCAGTTCTTGGGCAGGTACCCGGGCTTACAGGATGTCCTGAAGCAGGCCAGGAAAGTCTATGTGCATTTCCAGAGGTCATATAATGCCACTGCTCGGCTGACAGACCTCCAAAGGGAATACAACCTGCCCAAGAACCGTCTAATCTGTGACATGCCCACCAGATGGAACTCTACATTGGCCATGCTGCAGCGGCTGCACACACAGCAGAGGGCCATCATTGAGTACCCGTGCCAATATGGCAGCAGAACTGGGTCAGGGGAGCTTGTTTTTTTTCCCCCACGCCAGTGGGCCTTGATCAGGGATTCATGCACTGTCCTGTCACCATTTGAGGAGGCCACAAGGATGGTGAACAGTGACAGTGCATGCATCAGTGAGACTGTTCCTCTTATTCACATGTTGGAGCACACGCTACGTGGAATAATGGACTGGGCCCTTGAGGCAGAACAGAGGGAGGAAGAGGAGGACTTCCTTACCTCTCAAGGCCCCCTTTATCCAGACAGTGGTCCTGCTTGCCCACCTAGCACACAGGAAGAGGAGGAGGAGGAGGATGATTGTATCAGCAGCATGGAGGTGGAGCCTAGCACTCAGCATCAGCAGTCTTCAAGGGATCACTTACAGTCCCAAGGAACCCATGGACTTTTACGTGGCTGGGATGAGGTGGCTGCGGATCCTGACATCCTCAGTGACCCAGAGGACTGTGCCCCGAATGCCTCAGCAAACCTACGCTGCATGGCCTCCCTGATCCTGCAAAGCCTGCATAAGGATCCTCTTGTTCGTGGTATCAAGGAGAGGGATTATTACTGGCTGGCAACTCTCCTTGATCCACGTTACAAGAGTAAGGTTGCGGAGCCTAAGGCCCAATTTGTCTGCCCCTGTTTAACAGGGACGTCTAATAACAATTTTTGATGCAATACTTTGCATGTGGCTCTTTGTTGCGCTCCAATTACAGTATCTGTGAGGGGTTGCAGTGTTGTGTTGTGCCTAAGGCCAAATTTTTCTGCCCCTGTTTAACAGGGGCGTCTAATAACAATTTTTGATGCAATACTTTGCATGTGGCTCTTTGTTGCACTCCAATTACAGTATCTGTGAGGGGTTGCAGTGTTGTGCCTAAGGCCAACATTTTCTGCCCCTGTTTAACAGGGATGTCTAATAACAATTTTTGATGCAATACTTTGCATGTGGCTCCTTGTTGCGCTCCAATTACAGTATGACATGTTTCAGATTCTACTTAACAAACCTACAGTCTTTGTCTTGTTTGCACCGCCTGTATACTGCTGTTCAAATTATATAGGGCCAAAGGGTCTTGTCAGGGCCGATCCTCGCTATAGGCTCACTATGCAAGCCGCTTAGGGCCCCACAAAGCTGCAAAGGCCCCCCCAAATTACTAGAGGCATCGCCTGGTGAGAAGTAATTTTCGCCCCCTCACCCCGCTTCTAAACTCGCTGGCTGAGTCATTTACGACAGCAGAACACCCCCTCCCCCTGCTTCTCAACTTTCTTTAATGTGACATGTCACTGTCGTCAGCGCCCCCGCTTCTCATTTTTAATGTGCCATGTCATTTTGCTTAGGACCCCAGGGAGGTCAGGATTGGCACTGGGTCTTGTAATGACCTGGGGGGAGTGGTGGCATGTTGTGCGGGGACATTTCTAAACACGTGCCACTACTATAGACATCCAGCAGGTACGATATTTAAAGGAATTTTTCATTTTGTTTTTCACTTTAAGCATCATTAAAATCGATGCGCCAGAAAAAACGACCGTTTTTAAAACTTTTTTTTCCATTGATATATGTTCCCTGGGGCAAGACCCAGGTTCTCAAAGACGTTTTCCAACAATAACTTGAATATTGGGCTTTAAAATTAGCACTTTTGAATTCGAACGTTCGAGCCCATAAACTTCAATGGGGTTCTAAATGTTCGCGCGAACGGGCGGTCTGTTCGTACGTTCTGGTGTGAACCGAATGCGGGGGTGTTCGGCTCATCCCTACCATTCACCTGGAAAAAAAAAATTGTAAAAAAAACACACTACACAGGTTTTAAAAGTAATTTATTAGGCAGCTCCTGCTGTGATGCCAGGTGCGCAACAATATAAACCTCTTATGATGTCACAGTCCCATCATGTTCCAGATGGTGACGGCATAAGGGGGCGGATTTCAACCGGTGACCCCGCCCCTTATGTCATCACCACCCGGAGCATGATGGGACTTTCAAAGAGCTGCAAGAAGATAGTGGAGAAGCCCGGCAGAAGGACACGGGAGAAGAGGGAAGAAAAAGACCGGGCCCCCCGCTAGTAAAAGAGCTGCAAGAAGATAGCGGAGAAGCCTGGCAGAAGGAAGAAGGCACCAGAGAGCAGAAGAAGAGACCCCCTAAGTCGGAAGAAGACCCCCGGTGCTGCCTAATAAATGATGTTTCAAACCTGTGTAGTGTGTTTTTTTTCTCCAAGTGAATGGGTAGGGGTACAATGTATCCCTACTCATTCACCTAGGGTGGGGGGGGCGGTATTTGGGGGCCCCCTAATTAAAAGGGGCTCCCAGGTTCCGATAAGCTCCCCGCCCACAAACCTTGACAACCAACGGCCAGGGTTGTCGGGAAGAGGCCCTTGTCCCCATCAACATGGGGACACAGTGCTTTGGGGTGGGAGGGCCGGAGGGCACCCCCTGCCCCAAAGCACCCACCCCCCATGTTGAGGGCATGCAGTCTGGTATGGTTCAGGAGGGGGGCACTCGCTCATCCCCACCCCCTTTCCGGCTCTGATAAGTATCTGGTATGGATTCAGGGGGGACCCCCACTCTTTTTTCAGCGTAGGGGGTTCCCCTTAAAATCCATAGCAGACCTAAGGGCCTGGTATGCTCTTGGAGGGGAACCCATGCCTGTTTTTTATTAAAAATTTGGCGTGGAGTTCCCCCTCAAGATTTTTACCATGCACAGTGTAAATAAAAGAAAAAATTGTGCTACTAGAATAACTAAGTGGACAAGCAGCCTGCATCAACGACAGAACAAAATCGTGACAAAAACAGAGAACACAAAAATGTGGCGCTAAAAGGAGATACTATAATCCACTAGGATGCGGAAAAGCATCTCATAAAAAAAAGATAATAAGAATAATGCATTGGTAAATGTAGTGATAAACCAACAACTTGGTCCTAGTAAGGGACCCTAATTCATAAAAAGTGAACTTATTATGCATTAATAGACCAACAAATAAGTCCAGAATCACTTCGGTGATAATGCAAACAAAAAGTGTCCTAAATAGTCCAGTGAGAACATGTGAGATTAAATATATAGTTTCGAGGCAAAAGAAGGAACATCAACCACACAATCCAGGACAGTCAAAGAGATTGGATACTCTTACCGGATTTGGTGGACACACTGACCGATGGTAGTATGTCAATAAGGCAGATACTGTATCCTTATGCTGGTGCGGGTTATGGAAGAAGCATCCAGCGGCATCCAAGGAAATCTGAGAGTCCTTTTATCCCATATGTCCAGGGTAAACGAGAGGCTCCTCAGGCAGTATAAGTACTCGTGTCTCATTCTGGGAGACACGAGTACTTATACTGTCCTCTCCCAGGATCCTACAAAAAAACTCAGAAAAGCATTACTGAGGTTAGTAAATGAAGGTTTTTTGAATGGAATTTTGAATAAGAAGGAAAAAGAATACCTAGTTCCGGTGGTTCCTAGAATCCCGGTAATGTATTACCTTCCAAAGATCCATAAAAATGTGACACAGCCCCCAGGTAGGCCAATCGTGAGTGGGATCAATTCCGTGACCTCCAGGATTGGCGGGTATGTTGATTTCCATTTACAGCCACTGGTACGTACAGTCCCATCTTTCCTCAAAGATACCGGGGACACCATACGTCGGCTCCAATCTGTTGACTACCAAGAGGGCTGTTTGATAGTTACAGCAGACGTCACCTCGCTGTACACATCTATTCCACACAAACTGGGGTTTAAAGCTGTTGAACACTTTTTGTCTACTAGGAGCTCTATCCCAGATGGACAACAACAGTTCATTATGAAACGTCTTAAGTTTGCCACTCAGGGTAATTACTTTTGGTATGATAATGAATTTTTCCTCCAAACCAAAGGTGTGGCCATGGGGGCTAAGTTTGCCCCCAGTCTGGCCAACCTTTTCATGGCCCAATGGGAGGAGGATGTCGTCTATGTCGTCTATGTCGTCTGCCCCCTCCTGCCATACTAGACAAGAAAGGGGGCATCCTGCTTTCGTAGCCTCTTAGGATATGATGAGGATATAGGATTTATACTGCGCCAAATATGCCCCCTTAGAAGCGCGTCTCAGGAGTATGCAGTAGTAAGACAAACAGAGGTGGGCGTTATAGTGGGCCAGCTAGCCTGAACCCAGAAGAGGCAGCTGGCTCACAATGACAGATGTGGGCCAAGATGGTGGTTCCCTGTACTGTGACCCCTGAGCAAAGGATTGCAGCAAAACAACACTGGATCTGCTAGGCAGACGAGTATGTAAATTAAGGTCAATTTAAAAAAAAAAAAAAGAAGGAGGGTGGGAGATTTGGAGTTCATCCTGGTTTTGTACAATGAATGACAGTCTGCATAGATGGACATTGTTTTTTTCATCCACTGCATTTTTGGAAAGGGTCAGGGACTTTTTTGGTTCAATAGACCTCATTGGAGAAAAGCATGTAGAGGGATTTTGCCACAATTTGCATTGTTTTTATCTGCCCAACAACAAATTGGCCCCCCAAAAAAAAGCATAAAAAAAAAAGCTAATTGCAAATTTTGCCATAATAAAAAGAGCAAAAACACAAAATGCACAGCAAAAAGCACTGCAGAAAAAGAGGGTATTTCCTTCACTTTGAAGAAACTTCCTGTTGTGGCTATGGGACAGGAAGTTAGGGGAAAATAAATAAATCGCTCAATTCGGACAAAACTAAAACTTACAGGTCTCTTTTCCAAAAGATAATAAGCTGTAATCAGGACAATTTCTAAACCCAGTAAAGATCCATCCTATCAAAATAACAATAGACTTAAATCGTTACATAATACTGATGCCAAAATCTACGCTAAAGCTATAGCTCATAGGCTATAACACATGCTGCCACAATTGAAAAGTAGGGTTCATAAAGGGATGACAAAACGTATATATTACAAATAAAAACGGAAAAACCCTACATATGCTATCCAAAATAAAAAAGTGCTGGTTCGCGTTTGTGTGTTGCATTTAATATATGTTTTACAATTTACATGCATTTTAGGTGTATTAATATTGAACTCTATAGAACATGCATTTTGATGAAAATGCACCAAAGATGAAGCAAGACATTTCTGATAGATGTTTAAAAAAAAATCAATAAATATGTAATTTGCTGTTTTGGTTACTTTTTTTTTTTTAAATGGTAGACAGCATTCACCTAATGACATTACATAGCAAGGCCGTCTTAATAGCATCATGGGCCCCTGGGCAAAGTAATGCCCTGGGGCCCCTACCAGCTTTCCCCAATTTGCACACCAACTTTCAAGAAGTAAAGTACGCCAATTTTGTTTGGGAGCCACATTGCACGACTGCGCAATTGTCAGTTAAAGCGACGCAGTGCTGAATCACAAAAAGTGCTCTGGTCTTTGGACAGCAATATGGTCCGGGGCTAAAGTGGTTAAGCAACAAATGTCAGAAATAGGCTTAGGCATGAAAGGGTTAAATCGCAGGGAGATTTTTCCGCAATTTCAAAGCGCCCGAGTGTGAATGACAAATCACAGAAGAAACATTTTGAGATGCCATTCAAATTAATGGCACCTAAAATCGTGGTGCGGGTCTGTCGTGCGATAAATCACGTTGCAATTGCGGCAAACCGCATCACAGGAAGTATGTCGCCTAAAAGGAGCTCCTAAACTTATTTTGGGTGACAAGCTTCATGCAGATGCATGGCAGCGTGATTTATAGCACCGTGATTTTAGGTGCCTTCATTTGAACGGCAAATGACCTATGTGCAGCCACTGCAGATGCCGGTAGGGTTACCACCTCATCCCTTTAAAACTGAACACCTATTAATTACACAGGTTCTGAGGCTAATTTAGTGCAGATAAGGCACTACTTTAGTTTAATTACAGCCTTAATCTGCTACAGAACCTGTGTAATTATTAATAGGTGTTCAGTTTTAAAGGGATGAGGTGGTAAATCTAGATGCCGATCTCTCACAGAGTTTGACAGTCTGCCGTCAGTGGGGCAGGATATTGTGCCTCTGCCCTTCAACCACAGCTAAGTGCAAAAGCCCAAATGTATCAGGTCTAAAACCCAAATGCACTTACACATTGTGCATGTCTCATCCTTGTTATCCTATAAACTGTTCTCCCAGGCTAACACCTCATTGTACATTGCTCCATAAAATTCAGTCCAGTATTCAGAGACTTCCTTGTACATCCATCAAAAATGCTCTGCAAGCAAGCTACATACTGTACACCCATGAACACTGGCCCTTTCTTTATTTCGTTAGGGCACATTCTATAGCTTTAACATATTTATCTACAAATGTTAGTATACCAATAACACTCCATGTCTTACCTTGTCTTGCTGTTATGAGAGATGAAGTGTGATCTGGCAGGTCTGTGCTGAGTAGGGAGACACAGGTGTGTGATATAATGACACTCAGGTGTGCACAGGATCTCGTGTGTTTCATTATTTAGAATCTGTTTAATGTATTGTACATATATTGTGGGTGCATTTTCAGGGAAAGTGCTTATTTAACCACTTCAGCCGCAGACCAAAGCTCAAGGTCAAAGACCAGGCCACTTTTTGCGATTCGGCACTGCGTCGTTCTAACTAAGTCTTTTTTTCCCCACAAATGGAGCTTTCTTTTGGTGGTATTTGATCATCTCTCATTTTTTGTGCTATAAACAAAAATAGAGTGACAATTTTGAAAAAAAAATGCAATATTTTTTACTTATTACTATAATATATATCCCCCAAAAAAATATATAAAAAAAGTTTTTTTTCCTCAGTTTAGGCCGATACTTCTACATATTTTTTGGTAAAAAAAAACGCAATAAGCATTTATTGATTGGTTTGCGCAAAAGTTATAGCATCTACAAAAGAGGGGATAGTTTTATAGCATTTTTATTAATATTTTTTTTTACTAGTAATGGTGGCGATCAGCGATGTTTATTGTGACTTGCAACATTATGGCGGACATGTCGGACAATTTTGACACCATTTTGGGACCCTTGTCATTTTTACAGCGATCAGTGCTATAAATATGCACTGATAACTGTAAAAATGACACTGGCAGTGAAGGGGTTAACCACTAGGTGGCGCTGTAGGGGTTAAGTGTGACCTGGTGAGTGATTCTTACTGTAGGGGATGGGCTGTGTATGACATGAGGTTGATCTCCGCTCTGATTACATGGAGCAGAGATCAGTGTCAATGTCACTAGGCGGAGCGGGGAGATTGTTTACATCAGAATCTCCCCGCTCTATCTCTCCGTGAGACAATCGCGGTCATCGATCGGGCTCACGGAGCTTGTGACAGGGTCGCGAGCACGCCCCTGCCGGCGGTGCGCGACCACATGGCAGCATCTTAAAGGGGATGTACCTGTATGCCCATATGCCTGTCTTTGCCATTCTGTTGATGTAAACAGGCGTGCGGTGGTCCTTAAGCAGTTGAGATAGGGTGACCAGACATCCCCAGTTTCAGGGGACAGTCCCCTGATTGAGGACACTGTCCCCGGACCAAGTTTGTCCCTGGTTTTGTCCCCAGATTGGATTTAATAGGGGGCAGGGGCAATTTCAAAGACTGTCAGTGCAGAATTAAAATTACAAAAATTGAATTACACCCCCCTACTCCGCCGTGCCTACTAGCATAGGGGGGTTGTATTTTTCCCATTATCTGTGCCCTATTCTGATGATCATACGCTGGTCAGAGCGGAGGGAATATTTCTTCAGTTTCGGGCGCATGCCCATTCAGCTCCGCTCGCATGTTCTTCTGACTTGGCTCAAATCCTAGCCAGCCACCTGCCTATCTCCTTGCCTTCCCTGGCGGAGTGATCTTCCTCCGCTCCCCATCCATTAATAGCCGGGACCCAAAGAGTAATGCCGCGTACACACGATCATTTTTTGTGATGAAAAAAAACGAAGTTTTCTGTGAAGTAAAAAACGACGTTTTTGAAACGTCACTTTTCAAAGACGATGTTGCATGCACACCATCGTTTTTTTCACAAAAAGCGAGGTTACGTTCACCACACTTTTCCATTGAAGCTCGCTTCATAACTAGCTTCTGGGCATGCGCGGGTTGAAAAACGTTGTTTTAAACGACATTTTTGCTACACACGATGACTTTTTGTGAAACAAAAAACGAAGTTTTGAAAAACGATACAAAAAATTCAAGCATGTTGGAATTTTTTTTTGGTCGTTTTTTTTAAGACAAAAAACAACGTTTTGCCCACACACGATCAATTTAAATGACATTTTAAAAAAACGACGTTTTTTTTTTGCAAAAAACTACCGTGTGTACGCGGCATAAGACTTGAGAGGCTGTGAGGCGGGTGGCGACGGGCAGAGTGTCGCTGATTGTTGCCATTACTAGTAAAGAAAAAATATGTCCCCGGATTTCGTTTTAAAAATCTGGTCCCCTTAAGTTAAGATCACTCCCCACATTCCGCAACCCCACAGCAAATTTATTTGTAGGGCTTATTCACACTTGTCTGTTTCCAGCAGTAAACACAATAGAAGTAGAAATGCCATTTTTTTCTGTGTGGCTGGTACATATCGCTGCGATGCAGTTTAGTGTGATTTTAACAGAAACCCTGAAGACCTATTTACTCCAATGCGTGAATTACCACCCTCACTACAACACAACAATAAGGGTATCTTTTCTTGCTGTCACTCTATGTGTTTATTAAAATAGTTTGTATAGCAATTTGTCCCAGGGAAAGTGCAGGTACATTCAATCTGTGGGAGTAGTGCAAAAAAAAAATCACTGTTATTAGGTTATTTCCTGTGCTGGTCATTTTTTATTTTATTTTTAATGGGAAATACCACATTTGGCTACTAGAGGGTAGGGATGAGCTCCGGCATGTTCGCAACACTCCATGTACAGAGCCTACCAGGAAGTCGGCACTGCGCTAATCACAGGCAGTGAGACATTTCCTGATCTCTGCAGCCACGCATCGGGACAATGTCTCCCTGCCTGTGATTAGCGCAGCGCCATGCTGACTTCCTGCCGGGCTCTGCACGTGGAGTGTGCGAACAGACATGAGCCCCCAGGGCGGGCGTCACACCCAGTCCGCACTGAGTCACGGGTGTGACGTCCGCCCTGGTGGCTCATGTCTGTTCGGCGTGTCGTGTGGGCGGCAGTGTGCACGCGGGTTCTCTGCCCCCTACTGGGTCAGGAGAGTATTCCTCATTTTTGTGACCTGATCGAGTGATGAATGATTTTACATATGTTGCCTGACTTATTTTACCAAAGTGTAAGTGCAACTCTTACTTTATGCTTTTTAATAATTAAAACCAAACGGAATTATGCTATGTGCCACCATTTGTCTCTTTTTTCATATGGGAGTTGTTATCTAGGGAGGATTGGATTTTTTCCCAGCTGTGATTTGAGTCATTATACAACGCCTGTTATCCAGCGTTGTCTGGTAACTTGCCTATTTCACGAGTGGTGGTGGTTATAAGGATATCACTGGATTTGCTCCGCAGGAGATTCCCCTCACTGTCTTCTCACGGACTATCTTTTGGGACTATTCCTTTGATCATAGTTTTTTAAATGAACTTTGGACTTTTATCGTATATAAATTCCACTAGGAGCGCTACTTTATATATATTGTTTATATGTGGTTTGTCATTTATTTCTACCTGTCTTTTTGACAGGAAACAGTAGCAGCTCCAGCTTTCATCAGCGTGTGTGCGAGGGAGGTGCATTATAGATCTGCACATTCTTTCTCGCTCAGTTTGGTTATATCATCACAGCTTTTTTTAGCACTATCTGTTTCCATAAGCACTGAGTGTTTGGGAAGGGCTGTCTGCTTTAGTTTACATATTTTATACTCAAAGTGATACTTTTGTATAAGGTTTTTAATGTTGGTAACAATAAAGATTGGAATTATTATTATTATTAAATTATTAAAGAAAGAAAAGAAAGAAAACAAAACAGAGTTCCTCTTTCTGGGATGTGGCACGGTGTATCCATTATTGTACCCATGTTACCAACCAATGGGTACTAGAGCTATGTGTACAGCCCAGTTAGGCTGTTAGGTTAGAATTTCCGGGGAAGTTGGTTAAACTTCTGCTCAGTAGTCTGTTTAGCTGCGCCCAATTGCCAGTGTGAAAGAGCCCTTAATCCGTGGACACACGATCGGAATTCTGATTTTCCATGAAGCTGACTTTCATCAGTCTTGCATACACACTATCAGACTAAATTCCAAACGTGCCAAAGCGCAGTGACGTAAAACACTATCGGAATCCTGATGGACTCAAATCAGATGGATTTTTTCATCGGATATCCGATGAAGCTGACTTTCATCAGTCTTGCATACACACTATTGGCTAGATTTACGTAGAGCGGCGTAATTTTATGCGGGCGTAACGTATCTCAGATACGCTACACCGCCGTAAATTAGAGAAGCAAGTGCTGTATTCACCTAATACAGCTAAGTTACGGCAGTGTAGCGTAAATGGGCCGGCGTAAGCCCGCCAAATTCAAATGTTTTTGATGTGGGCGTATTTTATTTAAATTAAGCGTGACCCCCACGTAATTGACGTTTTTACTAACGGCACATGCGCCGTCCGTGGACGTATTCCAGTGCGCATGCTCCAAATTTTCCCGCTAAGACTCATTGGTTTAGACGTGAACGGAATTTATGTCCAGCCCTATTCACGGACGAGTTACGCAAACGACGTAAAATTTATAAAATTCAACGCGGTCCTGACGTCCATACTTAACATTGGCTGCGCCATCTTTTTGTTGGAATATCTTTACGCCTGAAAACACCTTACGTAAACGGTGTATCTGTACTGCGACGGCCGGGCGTACGTTCGTGAATAGGCGTATCTCGCTGATTTTTTTTTTTTTTAAGTTTTTTTTATTAGGGTATTTCACAACATACAAGAGAAAGAAACAAAACAACAACAAACGACATACAGTACTCAAGTGCGTACAACATACATCAATACATCTGATTTAATAAACATCTGTAGCAATGTGCATAGACCAGGATGCGGCAGGGTGGGGGTGTATCAACTCTCCTCACTGTATCAGCCACAAGGTGCCTCTAGGGCAGCTCTATAGGACCATGGCAGTGGTTGCTAACTCAAGCCATATGTATTTAGCTAGCAGTACTAGACTCCGCCAGCCATGCACGCCAAACCTTGTCATATTTCAGTGGACAGCCACGGTTGATGTATGTGTCCCTGTACAGGGGAAGGCTGGCGTTCACCAGTCGCCTCCACTGCACCAGAGAAGGGGGTGTGGGTTTTTTCCAATGCATGGCAATATTCTTGCGTGCATAGAAAAGCAACAGACTGACCAACGTGCGCCCCGTGGAGGTTGGGACGATGTTCTCAAGTATTCCCAGGAGGCACACCTCCATCGCTACCGGCAACTGGGTCGCTGCGACTGCATTGATCACTTCTAGCACCATTACCCAGTACCGCTGAACCTCGGGGCACTGCCAGAAAATGTGGGAGAAGTCACCTGGTGATGCCCTGCATCTCCAACACTCCGGAGAATGCGCCGGGTTCATCTTGTGGAGCCTGTATGGAGTGAAGTAAGCTCTGTGAACTATCTTGTATTGCACCATCCTGTCTCGAATAGAGACAAGTGAGCAGAAGGGGAGATCCCAGACCTCGTCCCAATCGTCCGTATCTAGCGTGGGGATATCCCCCTGCCATCTGGACCGCAGCCCATCCAGAGGGGGGAGAGACACAAAGATCAGGTACGAGTACAAGTGTGATGTGGGTTTTACGTCACAATTAAACCTCAGTGTTCTCTCCAACTCCGACTGGGCCACAATGCAGGACGACAAGGGGAACTGAGCCGCGAAGGCATGTGACAGCTGGTGGTATCTAAAAGCGTAGTGCTGGGGTAAGTTGAACATAGAGGAGAGGTCCGAGAATGGTATCAGAGCGTTTTGGGAGACTATGTGCGAAACAAGCTTAATGCCATACTTCGACCAAGCAATGGGGTCTGAGAGCTTATAAAAGTGTGATAAGGTAGGGTTGATCCAGATAGGGGCATTCGGGGATATTTCGGTGGGTTTACATTTTTCAATGGCCAGACCAGTCCGCCACGCCCGCAGGGTGGTGCGCATGGAGGGGGTCAAGGGATACGGGGCGCGAGGGCCCCGATAGAGCAGGAGCCAGATGGCCTCCAGGGAACCGACCACCGAGGCCTCCAGTGCAGTGGAGGTGTTCATCCCATCTGGCCGCAGCCACCAGGCCGCAGTCACTAACTGCGTGGCAAGGTAGTATTTGTAGCAGTCAGGGAAAGCCATACCACCCTGCGTCCGCGGTCTCATCAAGGTTGTCAGCTTGTATCTGGGTGGGGAGGGACCCCAAATAAAGGAGGAAAAAATTTGATTCAGCTTTTTGAAAAAGGACTTGGGCACCCACTGCGGGGAGTGGCGGAAAAGGTAAATAAGTTTAGGGACAATCTTCATCTTAATTAAGTTCACCCTTCCCCAAACAGACAGGGGGAGGTTGCTCCATGCTTTAAGCCTGGATTGGGCCTCTAGCAGCACCGGGGACAAATTTTGCGAAATGTATTCGGTCGCCGAGGCAGAGACGGTTACCCCCAGATACTTAAAGGTGGTGACCCAGCTAAGGGGACTGTCGGGAGGGGTGGTGGACCTAGCCGCCTGATCTATAGGGAAGAGAAGGGACTTGGACCAATTCACCCTCAGTCCAGTGACCGAGGCAAACGTGTCCAAGATGGTCAGTGCCCCCCGCAGCGAGGGGCCCGCATCGTTAAGGAAAAGAAGCATGTCGTCCGCATACAGGGCCACCCTCTCCTCCAGCAGACCCACTCGGAGACCCTTGATATGTGGTGATATGCGGAGAGCCTCCGCCACCGGTTCAATGGCAAGGGCAAACAAAGCCGGAGAGAGAGGGCAACCCTGCCGCGTTCCCCTGGAAAGTCTGAAGGGGGCAGACAGCCCCCCCCCCAGACGTATTGAGGAAGTGGGGTCCCCGTAAATCACCTGGAGCCACTTGATAAATACCAGTGGGAAGCCCATCCTGCGCAGAGTCTCCCACAGAAAGGGCCACTCCACTGTGTCAAAGGCCTTTTCGACATCCAATGAGGCCACTGCTCGCGTTCCCACATTGAGATGCTGAGTATGGATATTGGTAAAAAGTCTCCTAAGATTGACATCTGTGGACCTCCGGGGCATGAAACCCGTTTGGTCTGGGTCTATCACTGAGGGCAACATGGGGTATAACCGAAGGGCGAGGAGTTTAGTTAGTATTTTAAAGTCTGAATTAAGGAGTGCTATGGGACGGTATGAGGCACAGGAAGAGGGGTCCTTGGGGGGCTTGTATATGAGTGTTAGGTAGGCATGGTACATAGAGACAGGTAGGCTGCCATCCATAAGACACGCAGTGTAGAGCCGTGCCAACAAGGGGGCTAGGAGTCCGGAGTGGGCTCTATAAAAGTCTAGTGGGAGTCCGTCCGGGCCAGGCGCCTTGCCCAACGGGAAGGATTGGATGGCCCCCTGTACCTCCAAGGCCGTGAATGGTTGCACCAAGGCTTCTCTCTCTTGGTCAGAGAGCCAGCCAAGTGCCAATGGATCCAGCAGATCATTTAGCGTCTCCGGCCGGAAGTCCGCGGGGAGGCTAGAGGAATACAGAGACTTGTAGAATTCACCAAAGGTCTGAAGGATGTCCGGGGGGGAGGACACGGTCCCGCCCCCCGTAGTCCGCAGAGTCGAAATCGTTGTAAGGGGCTGGTCATGCTGGGCCATCATGGCCAACAGGCGGCCATTGCGGTCGCCCTGTTCAAAGGCTCTCTGCTTGCCCTTGTATATGTCTAGGCGAGTAACCTCGGCTAAGTGCAGATGCAAATCCCTCTGAGCTGCCATCATCCGATCAAACTGATCCGAGGTGGGGTCTTTATTATAAGCGTCAGTATGTTCTATGACCGAACGTTCCAATCCCAGTGTCTTGGCTGAAAGTTGCTTTTTGACATTGGCAATGGAAGAAATGTACTGCCCTCTGGTGTATGCTTTAAAGGTATCCCAGACATTATCCAGGGGAGTGGAACCCTCATTATTTTCCCAAAATTCAGCTAGCAAGGGGGGCAAGACCTCTGCAACATCAGGATGAGTAACCCATTGCGCGCCCAGCCTCCAAAGCGCAGCACTGCGCGTTGCCGGCGAGCGGAGCACCACCTTTAAAGGGCTGTGGTCGGACAAACCGCTAGGGAGATAGTCCGCCTCCAACACATCCGCTAACAGTGCGGGGTTGGAGAAGGCCAAATCTATCCTGGAAGCGGTTTTGTACGAGGCCGAAAAACAAGAATAGGCCCGCACATCAGGGTGCTTCCACCTCCAAACTTCCTCCAGACCCACTGCCTGAGCCCAGGTCAGCAGGTCCATACATCTATGCCTGGGCGGCGCAGGCCTATCCAGGTCAGGTGACAAGATGGCATTAAAATCACCCATTACCAACACTTTTCCTGGGCAGAGGGGTGCAACCTTCTCAAGCACGTCGTATAACAGAGCAGGTGAAAAAGGGGGGGGGATGTACAGGTTGACAACAATATACTTCTGTGCCCAAAGCGTGAAAATTAATATCACATATTTACCCAGGGGGTCCGTGCGGACCTCTTCTATCACACATGGAAAGTTTTTGTGGATTAGGATTGATACACCCCTAGCATATGTAGAATATGTGGCATGTATAGCACGCTGAATCCACGGCTTCTTAAGAGTCAGGACCTTGCTGCCCATGAGGTGAGTCTCCTGGAGGAGAACAAGCTGGGGCGAGTGGGACTTCAGATATTGAAAGAGAAGGGCACGTTTGAACTTGGAGTTAAGGCCTCTGACATTCCAGGAAAGAATGGCAAAGGAGTCAAATGAGCGGTCAGCCATCAGGCAAGGGAGGTAAGGGAATGGAAGAATATTTATGTAAATACACCCGGGAACACCCCAGGAGCAGCAAGAAACCGAGCACATTGCATTGCATATTGATAGCACCTGAGCATATAGCAGCTAGAGAACAGAAAAAAACAGTGAACAAAAAAAACATAGCAAACATACAAAGAAACAAACTTCCCAGGCACCGGGTGCCTATCCTACTATGTCCCATCCCGGTCAGGGGGGTGGGAATAGTTCTTTTCCCAAACAGAAAAACAGAACACAGTGTAAATGAGCCCCGGAACTAGGGGCCCTACACGGCAGGCGCCAGGTCACCTGCTACTACAGCCGGACGACAGCGGTTATCAAATGACCACTTGGTCAGGGTCCGGAGTCCAAGTAGAAAAAAAGGGGGGGATACAACAAAAAAAGGGGGGGAGGACGGGGGGGGGGGGGGCAGGTGTAGAAGTCCTGGTGTGCTGCTACGTCAGTAGACCAAAGTCGTGTGTATCTCGTATAAGGCATTGAGCATCAAAACTCCTCTTGGTACAATTGGGCCGGATTCCCCAATAAAACAAATCAGAGAGTCAAATCAAAGGAGGGTTGAGTAGTTCCGGGTCTCCAGGCTCAGGGCGACCCCATGAGGACATGACAGCCACCTCTCATCAGTTAGTGGTAGGGCCCGGGGGGGTAAAGGCACACAGTGGCCATATTGAAAAAGGGCCAGCTTGGGATGACAAGAATACAGTGCCATTTACCGGAAAAATGAAGGGGGGGGGGGAGATAAAAATAAAACAAAAGGTAAAAAATAAAAATTCTTGACAAAACAGGAACATCTCACCATAGCAGCGGGGTCCCTTCTAGATCATCAGGGGGACGGGAGGTAGTAGAGGCAGGGGGGTAAACGGAATGCGCCCCCTCAGCGGCCATCCAACCACGACATCGCTGCCTCAGGGTCCATGAAGAAGCGCGTGCGGTCACCATCGATCACCCTGAGCTTGCTGGGGTAGAGTAGGCTGAACTTGAGGCCTTGGTCCCTCAGGCGTCTCCGTACCTCTGTGAAGGATTTGCGGCGATGTTGAACCTCCGGGGAGTAGTCTGGGAACAGCATGATCCTGGCACCATTGTAGAGGAGGTCCCGTTTTTTCCCTGGCAGCAGCCAGAATCCGATCCCTGTCCCTGTAGTTTAGCAGGCGCAACAGGAAGGGCCGAGGTGGAGCCCCCGGGATCGGTGGCTTGAGGGGGACTCTGTGGGCCCTTTCCACCACGAATGTAGGCGGCATCGCAGGCAGATCCAGGAGGGAGATCAGGAAGGCCTCTGTAAATTCTGCAGGCCTGAGGCCCTCTGCCTTTTCAGGGAGGCCCAGGACCCTTATGTTGTTTCTCCTGAGCCTATTTTCGGTGTCAATAGACTTCTCTTGCAGGGCTTTAACCTGCAGCTGTATTTACATATTCTAGGCATAAATCAGCATACACGCCCCTAGCGGCCAGCGTAAATAGGCAGCTGAGATACGACGGCGTAGGAGACTTACGCCGGTCGTATCTTAGCAACATTTAAGCGTATCTGACTTTGAGAATACGCTTAAAGATACGACGGCGCAGATTCTGAGTTACGATGGCGTATCTACTGATACGCCGTCGTAAGTCTACCTGAATCTGGCCATATCAGACTCAATTCCAACCGTGCTAAAACGCGGTGATGTAAAACACTACAAGGAGCCAAAAAAATCGTCGACTTGATTCTGAGCATGCGTGGATTTTTCTCCGATGGAGTTCCACACAGGCGATCGGAATTTCCTATCGTTTTTTTTATCCATAGGAAAAATTTAAAACATGTTCTATTTTTTTTTCACCGATGGAAAAAGACTGATGGGGCTCACACGCGATCGGTTTGTCCGATGAAAACAGTCCATTTGTCTTTATTCATCAGACAAACCGATCGTGTGTACACGGCTTACAGAAAATTCCCAGGCTACTATGGGTACAGTGGTGACAGGGTCACTTCATTCCAATGTTTGTAAAGCAACCCAAATGCATATTAGTGCTTGGGAATAATTGCCTTTTTACTTCATGGTTAAATAAAATGTACATTCCCTGCAAGTCAATATGGTTAAGGAGTATTTAGACAAATACATTAGAGCGGACAGTGCTCGGAAGTCGGAAAACCTTGTTGCCGCATAAATTGCTTTTATATCCAAAGTTTAATTACAATTGGGAGAATGTTTAGAAACAAGGCAGGCATGGTACAACTATAATGGGATTTCAATACAGAATTAGGTCTGCAGAACATGTAGTTACTGCAATTTATGGGCAGGATAATGGCCTTTGGACGAGATGTGATAAAATTTCATGTCTATATTAAAAACACCAAAAAAATGCTAAACAGCAGGATCAGCAGCATGTTGCATACTTATGACATAATGGATTACTGTAAATGCATGCAACCTGGCAGGTTCTTTTTTTCCCATACAGAATTATTACACAAAGTGCTAGGACAGGTAAAATTGGATTGCTAGTTTAAAGTGAACCCGCACTTACATATCCAGTCCCCAAGGGCCCCTTTACACCTTTTGGTTGTGGTGCGCTGCCGTAAAGCATGTTGCAATAAGGCAGCTCATTCATTTGCATGGACTTTCAACACTCCAAAGCAAAATATTATTATTCTTTTTTCTGATGCAGTGCACTACAACGCAATGCATGGCACTGCAAAGCACCAATGTATGTATCTTTTAAAGCATGGGTGTGGAAGGTCCCCTACATTTCATATACGTTTAACATGTTAAAGTAATTCCAAGAACTGTTTAATATTTAAAAGCTGAAGTGTTCATTATTATAATATTTCTTGATCCTGCCATGTAGGTCCTTGTTTTCTGTTAATTTGTAATATTGCATCCTTGTCTCCCAAAATTAAGCTTCCACAATGGCACCCAGTCACATGGGTTTCCAATAGGGTGACCACATTTCCAAACTATCATTCAGGGACACAATCCCTTCCCAAAAATCAGCTTGTGATGTAACGAATCACAGCACAGTGATTGGACACAAGAGGCAGGATTTATGATTTCTCCAATCGGAAGCAGGGGGCGGGATTGTGCTCCTCAAGGCATTCCCGGCCAGGACAAGTACTTACGCTGACTCCAATTTCCGATCAGAGCTTACATACTGTCACCCCCCTCCCACGTGACAGCATAGGGCCAATCACCAGTGGTATCACGTGTTCCTTTATACCTGGAAGTACTGGGGATTTTCTTTGCCCCCAGTGGCAGAACAGGACTGCTAGAGACTAAAGAGAAGGTGGGCCTGTTTTGCTGGGTAGGGGAGGCTTTAAAGCAAACTAGCAATAACCATTTTTAATAGATAGCTTTTATTTATCTTTTAAAAGAGCCATGGAATAAAAGATACTGCCCTGCATAGGTAAAGCACAGGCTTTAGGGCTTATTCTGATATGCATTAACATGTATTTCTTTAAGGCACCCAGAGATTAGGGTTGCCACCCGTACGGGAATGACCCGGACAGTCCGGGTTTGACACTTGTGCCCGGGTTTCTTTCCTCCTCTAACCTGGACACGGCAGTATATCTCCAGTCACAAACGTCTCCCTCACGAGGTGCCTGCTGTCCAAACTCCTCCCCCCGCCAGTCAGCCAGCCTGTGAATCCTCTTGTGAATGAAGCCTGTGCTGTGCCCTCCATAACACCACCCGCACCCGCTGCCAATGCTGAGAGCAAGAGTTTCAGCAATATAGGGGACAGGGCAAAGAGAAGAAGCAGCAGTGACAGCCCAGAGCTCCTTCACAGACCTCGAAGTTGTACATGGGTTTCTTCCTCCTTATCTGCTACTGTGAGTCACCCCCTCCTCCTCTGCACCGTGACCGGTTCAGCTGTGTGTACTCTCTGAATGTCTTTACTCATTACAATACCATTCACCTTATTAAGAGGGAGGAGGGGGCAGATGTTTGTATTCTTCCTGACCAGTGGTCTCTTTCTACTAGAGGGGGGTTAGCAAGGTCCCCCCTTATCACCCCTCACCTATTTCTGGATGGGGGTCCCCCTTATCACCAGTTTAATCCTCCTAGCTGGTGGTCTTTTTTAACTTGTGGGGGAGGAAATTCCTATGTTCCTGGATGGGGTCTCCCTTATCATCCCCCCTGCTGTGCTACTGACTGGGAGTCTTCTACAACTGGAGGAGTGAGGCATAACTGGAAGGGGTCCCCTTTATCATCCCCCAATAATTCAATTGGAGTGGGAAGGGAAGGGAGTTACTGGATGAGGGTCTCCTCTTATCACCCCAGCAGTCCTAGCTGGAGGTTTTCTTTATCTGGAGGGGGAGGGGGGAGAATTCCTGTATTCCAGGATGAGGACCACCCCCTTGTAGTCCTCCTAGCTGGGAGTCTTCCTTATCTAGATGGGGTGGGATGGAAGTCATATTATCCAGGAGTCCAATTAACTGGAGGGAGGAGGGGTTCTGGTATACCTGGATGGGTGAGCCTTGTCATCGCCCTGTAGTCCTCCTGGTCAGGCGTCTCCTTTAACTGACCAGGGATTCATGTATTCCCTGTATTTGTCTGTATTGCTGGATGGGTGGGTGTCCCTTCCTATCACCCCCATGAACTCCTCCTGTTAAGGGGTCTCCTTCTCCTGGAGAGGGGTCAGTGCATCTGGAAGTGTGTGTGTGTGTGTGTGGGGGGGGGGGGGGGGGGGGGGGGGCCCCCCTCCTGACTCCATTTGGGTTTTTCATATTACTCATTGCACTCCTGAATGTGGGTCCCTGATAACTTCTTCATTATGGGTGCCTCTAAAATACTCAGTTCTCATATTATTGCCCTTTGGCAGTTGTCCTTTGGCAGTCCTTCCTGCCCCTTTCACACCAACGTCTGTTAGCATTAGCTGACCTGGGGGGTGTACTGGGGACAGACTGACCTGGGGAGGTTATACTGGAGGACAGACTGACCTGGGGAATTACACTGAGGCACAGACTGACATTGGGGGGATTACACTGAGGCACAGACTGACCTTGGGGGATTACACTAGGGAACAGACTGACCTTGGGGGGATTACACTGGGGAACAGACAGACCTTGGGGGGATTACACTGGGGGACAGACTGACCTGGGGAGGATAATACTGGGAAACAGACTGACTTGGGGGGGATGTACTAGGCGACAGACTGACCTGGGGACAATAATACTGGAAAACAGACTGACTTAAGGGGTTTGTACTAGGCGACAAACTGACCTTGGGGGGATGTACTAGGCAACAGACTGACCTGGGGACGATAATACTGGGAAACAGACTGACTTGAGTAGGATGTACTAGGCGACAGACTGACGTGGGGGGGATTACACTGGGGGACAGGCTAACCTTCTGGCCACACCTACTGTTCAACACAGCATCACATTACTGCTCTTCTTGGGGCACCCAAGGGTGTCCTAAGTATTTTACAATCCTATAGTTTATAATGCAAAAAAAGGTGGCAACCCTACCAGGGATACATGTTTGGTACACAGACTGCCTGCCTTCACAGCATTACTAGGTGCATACTGCACTATAAGTACTGCCTGGTGCACCATCCAGCCTCAGCAACTATCAGCCTTCACGGAGGAAGTCTGTATGTTATTTTATTGCACAGTTTAGGCTCATCGGTAGGTTGGGGAACTGCCCTAATGCACATCTCCCAACTGTCCCTGATTATGAGGGACCGTTCCTCATTCGGGACGATGTCCCTCTGTCACTCATCGGTCTGATCTATATAGTTGTATATAAATGCACTCATCTATCAAAAAGTATTTCACAGTGCAAAACCTTTCACCCAATTTCTAAATGGCTGTGTTTGTAAATTCCAAAAGCCAATATAAAGGAATAGAAGGGCCAAAAGATGTCTTTAAATGGCTTTAGATGTAGTTTAAGGAAATATGCACCGGCAGTGCTGTTTACTGGATATCATTAGTAGCCCATTGAATTCTTTCACTTGTTGCTTGAAATTGCTCTTCAAATACAGGATTGGCTCAGTGTAGACTGTGTATTTCTTATTCTCATTCTGATTTTAATCGCTATCCCAGTGTTTGTAGTGAAATCGTTAATAATGGTAGGACATGAAAATCTATCAGATAACGCTCTAATGTATTCTCCCTGTATCTGTTTGCTTTTGTGGTAAAACAGCAAAGAATATAGATAAGATGGTCGAATGAGTTGAATAAAAATCTGCTGAATGCAATACCATCCACCCATTAAACACAGAGGACAACAACTGGCATCCTGGAGATCTGTGCCAAGTGCAGGATGACATAAACACACTATCATCAGACAAGAAGATAAGAAAATCTTTATTTCCAAGCATCTCAAAAGAATTAGGAAATTTTATATATATATATATATATATATATATATATATATATATATATATATATATATATATATATGTGTGTGTGTGTAGCACTACCCCCGTAGGAGCTGCTGGATTCGATTTGGGCCTTGCACGTTACCTCAACATTTGTTGTCTAGGGCAGGAGTCTCCAAACTACGGCCCTCCAGGTGTTCAGGAACTACAATTCCCATCATGCCTAGTCATGTCTACAAATGTCAGAGTTTTACAATGCCTCATGGGAAGTGTAGTTCCACAGCAGCTGGAGGGCCGTAGTTTGGAGATCCCTGGTCTAGGGGAAGAACGTCTGTAAAGAACTCCAATGTCCACACAAGTTGTAAAACCTTTAGCTGTTCAGGCGCACAGTACAGATCACTGGGGAATACTTCTAAGTCCCAATTTAGTCACTCACCACTTCTTCTTGAGTGGGTATTGCCCGGATAGGCCCCTCTCACCTGGCCTAGCAGCCGGGATGATGCACGAACAATGATCAATAACAGACTCTGCCACAGACTGGTTGCAAACAAAGTGAACAGTCTGTAATCCTCTGCCACAGGATTGGCTACCCAAACTTTCAGCCTTACAGTCTTAGAGCCTTTAAGCCAACCCAGCACACTGCATGGTTTCGTAGACTACAGTGCATCCTCCAATAAGGTTACCAGGCCTTTCGCTCGATCCTTTCCGGGACAGGTCCTCCCCTGGTTTCCTCCATTGAGTGGCTTCTTCCCTCAGGACAGACAGCACAGGATCACCCTCAGGGCGTAAGCCCCAGTCAGGACAACTGGGCCTACCTGGCAGGAACGCAGCCTCGGGCCAGCATGGCCCAGAGGCCAGAAATCATGCAGCACATTCCTCGCACCAGAAGGGCCACGAGGCGGAAAAAGGCCCCAGGAAATGGCGTCTTCCCAATACACCCTGGCCTGCTTGACACCCAATACACCCTGGCCTGCTTGAGTTCCAACATTGGCCTATGGTGATAACGCTACCTATAGGCAAACAAAGGGAAATCCCTCCAAGCACCACCAGAGCCGGAACAGAGGCTAATTTAGCTTTAATTAACAAAGTCTGAGCTAATTGCCAGCTCAGACACCCACTAAATTTAACATAGAGCCTGGTCATCAGGAGCAGGGCGCTACACACAGACACACATATATATATATATCAGCTAAGGACAACTTGTTCTGAGATTGTTAAAGGGAAAAACTCCAAACTGTTCTAAAACCATTAAGATTGTCTCTTAACCCCCAGGGCTGATAAAAGGGTCTATTGCTCTTTTTGTCTAGAACAGAAGTCTCTGAACTACATTCTGGTCTGCTACAAGATTTGATATGGTCTACAGCTAGAGTTAATGGGGTATCCACTATGTGCACAGATTGAGAATTGAGGTCAGCAGAGGCTAGCAATGGTCTCCACTCCCCCCTTCCAGTCTTTAGTGCAGGTCCCCTCTACCGCACTGGGCTGTCATCATCCTGGCCGTTGGATGTTAGGATCCAGAATTCACAGAACTGAACTTTCTCTGCCTCACAGCTCCTGCCCTGACACTACAGCCATGATGTAAGCCTCTGATGGGGACTCTGATATAAGGGGGGACTTTGAAACGGAGCTCATTGTAAGACTCTGATATAAGGGGGACTCTGATGGGAATCCTGATGTAAGAGGGGCCTCAGATGTAAGGAAGAACTGATAGGGTCTCTTTGATGGAGACTCATATTTAAGGGAGACTCTTATGGGGACCCGATGTAGGTGGAAATTATTCATGTGCAGCACCCTTATCCTAAACAGGGCTGCTAGCAAATGTAGTTGTGCTAGGTGGTAACTAGCCTGGCTAATTTGTAGTTTGATGAAATGGTTTCCTCCTAAGATTGAATGGGACTGTTATTCTCTCTTTTGTCAATAGATGGCACTGTTACCTTTGGCATTAGTGTGATAGATTACAGTTATTTTGGGTTATGAGTGAATGTGCTTTCTCAGCCAATCAGTAGGTGTTTCTTTGACCGCGGAGGCTGCTGGGGTCTCAGCCTGAAGGGAACCTGATCATTACCAGGAGGCATAGGAGAAGAAGCTGCCAGAGGGTCAACTACTCTTGTTGCCGGAGGCAGGTGTCAAATGGATGGAGTTTTTAAGGAGTACCAGAGCAGACTCTTCATCAGCCGGGGACTGTGAAGTGTTGGGAAAGCTTGAGGAGAGAATTCATCCAAAACGTACAGTAAATAGCTGTGAGTAAAGCTTGAAGGAGTACAGCGGGTAGCTGTAAGTAAAGCTTGAGGGATCCAGCAGGTAGCTGTGGGTGAAGCTTCAAGAATACATCGGGTAGCTGTGAGTTGAGTGGGATACTGTAAGCGAAGTTGGTGCTATAGGAGATAGCAGTTACTACAAGATACAGGTTGCTGCATTCAGCTTAAAGGCCCTTTTTCTGTATTGCTGTCTGTCTAGTTCTATTTTTGTCCAAGGAGTCATTTGACTAAGGGTGCCCTGTGCCCTGCTCGTCTCGCCCCCTGTTCCTGTTAAGAGACATAAAACTCTCTTTGTTCATTCTTAAAAGTGACTGTTGCCTATCTTTCCACCTTGAACAACATTCACCATGCCTAGTAACCTGCACCAGGAGGATGAATGTCAGCTTTATATAACTCTGGGGTCACAACCAGGCCTCTGGAGGTCGGGGACACCACTACACATGTATAAAACTTTTATCATTTTATAAACTTATAATTTTGTAAACATTTAAACATGTTTCCTTCCTGTGCATTGCATAATCCTCACCTCTGTACTTTGTCTGTTCTTATTTATGACCTCTTACCCTGCGCAATACTTATTTCTGGTCCCTGCAATATGTGCATTACACACTCTTGACTTCTACGCTCCGTGTGTTACTTACTTCTGACTGTTGATTTATTTGTGTTACCTACTACCGACCCCTGCATTTGTGTATTACTCATTCCTCGCCAGTGGCGGCCCCTCCCCTCCTCCCCTCCTTTTTGGCCCCTTTAAGAAATACACTAAAAAAAAATATATATATTTATTTAATGCACTCTGATTGAGCGCCGGCCACCACTGCCCTATGAAGCGCCGTGTCACTGCAATCTAGACATGGCGCTTCATTTGCGGGCTTCTAGATTTCCTATGGGCGCATTGGAAAGCGCTGATATGCTTCCCGTTCCTCTCTATGGGTGCCAGGAGCATTACTACTTTGACTTCCGGCGGCATTTCGCAAACCGGAAGTGACGTCAGGCTGCAGGCTTTCTGAAGTTTACACTGCCCGAGCGGAGCTGGCGCTGGTAAGGTAAGCCAGCCAAGTGAAGCCACATGATTATTTTTTGTATTTTCTTTGATTGATCGCCCCATTAGGTCATCAGCCTGATCCCCACCCATCCACCTCAGAGCCTGTCATTGTATTTAGACTGCTGGGACTTGTAGTTCTCCATCTTCTCCTGGGGCTCATGGAGAAGATGGAGATTGGAGAACTACAAGTCCCAGCAGGTTATACATACAATAAGGCTCTGAGGTGGATGGGTGTGGATTGCATGCACCTATCAATCCGGAGGGGGGGGGCAGGATCAGATAACACTATCTGATCCTGCCCCCCCGGATTGATAGGTGCATGCAATCCACACCCATCCACCTCGGAGCCTGTTATTGTAGTTAGACTGCTGGGACTTGTAGTTCTCCAATCTCCATCTTCTCCATGAGCCCCAGGAGAAGATGGAGAACTACAAGTCCCAGCATGTTATACATACAATAAGGCTCTGAGGTGGATGGGTGTGGATTGCATGCACCTATCAATCCAGAGGGGGGGGCGGATCAGATAACTCTATCTGATCCTGCCCCCCCCCCCCCCGGATTGGTAGGTGCATGCAATCTACACCCATCCACCTCAGAGCCTGTTATTGTATGTATAACCTGCTGGGACTTGTAGTTCTCCAATCTCAATCTTCTCCATGAGTCCCAGGAGAAGATGGAGAACTACAAGTCCCAGCAGGTTATACATACAATAAGGCTCTGAGGTGGATGGGTGTGGATTGCATGCACCTATCAATCCCCAGGGGTGGGGGGGCAGGATCAGATAACACCACACATGGGCAGTGGATCGCCCACTTAAAGAATTATCAATCTGAAGGGAAAAGGGTATTTATGTGGTGTTATCTGATCCTCCCCCCACCCGCTCATAGGAGTTTGTGCTTGGGCTCTGTATGTGTTAAATTTTAAATTACATAATGACAACATTGATTTTTGTGGTGTTTGGAGGTTTTAAATGGACTGGTTTTGCCTTTTTTCAATCTGTTTTACGTACAATTAATCCTATGTATTTTGATAGCATACTGTCTGGGGTCACTGTATACCAATCTTTTGGGAATCTGCCCACTTGTTTGGGAAATTGTCTTTCTGGTATGTTGATCCACACATGGCCTTGTAAAATGACAGATTCAATATAAGTCCTCCGGAGATTCCCCTTCATTAGGGTGAGTCACCTAATCTGATCATGTAATAGATATATGCTTATTTGCCTTGAACTGCATACATGTGTGCTTGGTTGCATTGGACACCCATCCACCTAGGAGCCTTATATTATAACATGTTGGGACTTGTAGTTCTCCATCTTCTCCTGGGGCTCAGGTGCATGCAATCCACCATCTATGGGACTACAATTACCAGCAGTGAGAAAAACTGGACAAAGATGGTGGATAGCATGCACCTGAGCCCCAGGAGAAGATGGAGATCTACAAGGAGGATGAGTGGTCATGCCTTGTTTTTTTAATGCTGGGACTTGTAGTAGTGTTGTACTGGAGCCTGGAGGAGTGTGTCTGTCTGCCCTGCCACCCTGTGTTAGTCTGGGGGGGGGGGGTTGATTGCTGTGTCCATCACCCCCCTGACATGTGTATAGTGTAGCACTGTAGCTGACCTGATTTGAGGGGGGGGGGGTGCAGAATGCTGATATGTGCTATGTACAGGTTGCTGATATGTGCTATGTACAGGTTGCAGAATGCAGATATGTGCTATTTACAGGTTGTAGATATGTGCTATGTACAGGGTGCAGATATGTGCTATGTACAGGGTGCAGATATGTGCTATGTACAGGGTGCAGATATGTGCTATGTACAGGGTGTAGATATGTGCTATGTACAGGGTGTAGATATGTGCTATGTACAGGGTGTAGATATGTGCTATGTACAGGGTGTAGATATGTGCTATGTACAGGGTGTAGATATGTGCTATGTACAGGGTGTAGATATGTGCTATTTACAGGGTGCAGATATGTGCTATGTACAGGGTGCAGATATGTGCTATTTACAGGTTGTAGATATGTGCTATGTACAGGGTGCAGATATGTGCTATTTACAGGTTGTAGATATGTGCTATGTACAGGGTGCAGATATGTGCTATGTACAGGGTGCAGATATGTGCTATGTACAGGGTGCAGATATGTGCTATGTACAGGGTGCAGATATGTGCTATGTACAGGGTGCAGATATGTGCTATGTACAGGGTGCAGATATGTGCTATGTACAGGGTGCAGATATGTGCTATGTACAGGGTGCAGATATGTGCTATGTACAGGTTGTAGATATGTGCTATGTACAGGGTGCAGATATGTGCTATGTACAGGGTGCAGATATGTGCTATTTACAGGTTGCAGAATACAGATACAGCGGACAAAGTAGGTGGATTATATAAGGGGTGTGGTTTACAAGAAGTGGGAGGAGTCAATCGTGGAGGGGCGGGGTCTTGCGCCCCCCCATCCTAAAACTTCACCAGCCGCCACTGTTCCTCGCCTCTGCACCACATTGTTTCCTTACTCATGATGTCCAATACTGTAAATGCCTGCCTATTATACCAAAAGTGTGTGACCGATTGTTTCAGGACTTGTTAAACATGAGGTCAAAATGTTGTGGACATGGTTAAATCTGGTAAATACATTGCATTTTTTTTCAGAACTTTAGGCAGTACTTGATGAACCCCCTTTGCATCAAACCAGGGCAGAGTTCTCCATTTCTAATCCTTTATCATATGTCCATGACTACCCCAAGGATGGCATTTACTGGCACTGCTGATATTCATATTATACCACAATAGAGTCAAAGCCTGTTATTAGTAAGTACACTGATATAGAACTTAAGCCCAACATTTTTTTTTTAGTTTTGGATGAAGTGTAGTAGGATCGTAACCCCTTCCAAATTTGTTCTGTTTTCCTTCATTTCCGGTTAAAGAGACATGACAGGATTTGAGTCAAAATTTCTCTAAAAGAGGAGGAGAAATTTCACCTTTGACAGTTGTTGAAATAGGCGTCCCCGTGGAAAAATATCCAAGTCACAGCTGTAAAATGTTGGATCTGCCCACACTAAGGCCTCGTACACACGAGTCAATCTATCTGTTCAAATCGGTCGGACCGACCGATTTGAACAGATCTGTCTGCTGGCATTTTGGTTTGCTCGCATGTACACACGAGCAAACCAAAATCCCCGCCAGCAGACAGCGCGCTGACGTGTCGGTGACGTGGCGGTGACGTTGACGCCGCCACGTCACCGCACCAGGAAGTAAAACACTTCCGCGCATGCGTCGAAATCATTCGGCGCGTGTGCGAGAAGACATGTCTGCTGGTTAGCATACTAACCAGCAGACATGTCGGGCGGACGGGTTCCCAGCCGACAGATTTCAAAGCATGCTTTGAAATCTGTCGGGTGGCCAAATCCGTCTGTTTGCCCGTACACACAATCGAATCTGTCTGCTGAAACGGTCTAGCAGACCGTTTCCATCAGACAGATTTGATCGTGTGTACGAGGCCTAACTGTTCTGGTGACAATGATCCCCATGATAAATAAAAAGGACGCAAGATTTCCCAACGGGACATGGGCAGAGGTGATAGCCATTGCCTATTCTACCCAAAACCAGGACGATGTTTGGAGTTTTACTATTTTCATTAAAAAAAAATATATATTTAATATATTTTATATATATATATATATATATATATATATATATATATATATATATATATATATATATATGTATATATATATACATATATATACATATATATATATATATATATGTGTGTGTATATATATATATATATATATATATATTTTTCTATAAAATATGCTTGTAAATGACAACAAACAGTATGCATTTTGGATTCTGAGCTTTAAGTTCACTTTATTCTTTATTTCGTTCCTAAACTTTTCTAAATTGCTTAAATATTTTTATCTTTAATCTCTACTGCAGTAGTTAGAACACTACTGCTTTATTAGCTTTCTTAATTTTACTAGCTGGGTTTAATATTACAGCTACCAAAATGGGTATTAAAATAAATTGTAAATACAGCAGAAGATTCAGCTAAATGCATTTGAAAGTTTGAAAACAAATATCACAATGCAGACTGCAGATATTAAAGTTATGTAACAGCAATGTAGGATTTATTTTTATAAAAAAAATCATAAATTAAAACCCATATCCAACCAGTTTTTGTAATGCTTTGTGCAAAAAAAGTGGTTCTCTATTTACTGATTTTTGTTTTATTTTCCTGTCTCCACCACAATTTTTTTCATATGTTCGTTTTGTGATAATGTGTGAAAATACTGTCCCTCTAGTGGTCATTATGTGCCATCGCTGACACCAACAATGGGGCACTATTTCTTCCACCAATACGAATGATGGGGCACTACTCCCCCTCCTACTGACCACCAACACTGAGGCCGTGTTTATTCTTACTGATGCTCGGCCCGAGGCATTTTTCACCCCCACTGGCCAGAATCCTGCCCCTTAAAGCGGAGGTTCACTCTAAAAACAAGTATATACCATTACATCCAGCATAGTTCCGACATGTACAGTATGCTGACTTAGCCCAGATGATTGACGTGCGTATAAGGCACGTGGCGCGTTCTGAAAAAAGCCGAACTGGGAGTCGGCTATATACGGCGCCTGCGCAGTCAGCTCTACACGGCTCCTAGTCCGTGCGCAGGCGCCGTATAGAGCCGACTCCCAGTTCGGCTATTTTCGGAACGTGTGATGTACCTCATCCGCACATCAATCATCTTGGCTAAGTCCCAGATGACACTACGTCTCTTCATAGGAACACCTACTCCCCGCCGGAGTGAGAACCCGGAAGCTGGGTGGAAAAGAATAATAAGACGGTATGTACAGCGATAAAAAAACAAACAAAAAAAAAACAGCATACTGTACATGTCGGAAGTATGCTGGATGTAATGGTATATACTTCTTTTTAGGGTGAACCCCCCGCTTTAAAGTCTGAAGAACAGTAAACTGGTCCTTTGTTTGTAAAGTTTGGAGATCCCTGGTCTATATGATAACCATGTCACTCTTTGTTAATAAGAACTCCAGGAAAATGCGAAATTTATTTAATATATTTTAAAGGGTAAGGATGAGGTTTGTGTTTGCCGCTACCATGGGTTTGTGGTGAATTCTGGGGGTTTGAGATTTGATGGAAGATTTGCTGAAGTGAATGTTTTTAAACCATAATGCACTGCATAGCTTTTATACTATTTGCACTTTGGGAACTATGGTATATACATAGTGGCAACAAGAGACATACAGGGACTCCCTAGGACAGTGGTCCTCAAACTACAACACGCCATGGTCTTTTATCTGGCCCGTCCATTAGGGACCACCCCACCATGGGTCCTCCCTCAAGCCTCCACCTCCACAAGCCTCCTCCACCACTGTCATCAGTGAACAGCGGAGAGCAGGAGGCAGCTTAACTCAGAACGAAGGGCAGGAGGAGGAGCTTCCCAAATTAATTTGAAGTTAAACCGCATGTTATTGGTAGCTAGGACACATGGCAACCAATTACCAGCTTGCTAATATGAAAAGTCACTCTGCTGGCTCTCACTCCCGGCCACTGTCCAGAACTGTGCTGCCTTCTGCTCTCGGCTGTGAGGTAGGGCACTGCTATGGGAGTGAAAGGTCGGGGCAGAAGTCACTGTTATAGGGGAAAGGGGGCAGAGGACACCACTGTGTGTGTGGGGGGGGGGGTGATGTGAAGGGGACAGAGGACACTGTTATGGGCAGGGCCACCCCCATAGCAGTGTCCTCTACCACCCTTTTACATTACCCCCAACTGCCCCGATCCCTGCATTCTGAGTCTAATGCACTCCTGATCTCTACATTCCACACACATGATTCCTTCATGCTCAGACTAACGCACTCCTGATACCTGCATTCTGAGCCTAACACACTCCTGATCCCTGCATTCTGAGCCAAATGCACTCTTGATCCCTGCATTCTGAGCCTAACTCACTCCCAATCCTTGCATTATGAGCCTGACGCACTCCTGATCCCTGTGTTCTGAGCCTTACACACTCCTGTTCCCTGCATTCTGCGCCTAACGCACTCCTGATCCCTGCATTCTGAGGCTAACTCACTCCTAATCCCTGCATTATAAGCCTGACGCACAACTAATCCCTGCATTATAAGCCTTACACACTCCTGTTCCCTGCGTTCTGAGCCTTACACACTCCTGTTTCCTGCGTTCTGAGCCTTAAACACTCCTAAACCCTGCACTGTGTGCATACTGCACTCCTGAAACCTGCAGTCTAAGCGTAACACACTTCTGATCCCTGCATTCTGAGTGCAATGCACTCCTGATCCCTGCATTCTGAGCGCAGTGCACTTGTGAACCCTGCATACTGAGCGCAATGCACTACTGAACCCTGCATTCTGCATAATAAGATATGTGCAGTGTGCATAGGTATTCGTTCAGATTTTTTTGAAACTATAGTCCAGCCCCCCAACAGTCTGAAGGACAGTGAACTGTCCTCCCATTTAAAATGTTTTAGGACCCCTGGCCATATGCAGGAACAGTAACTACAGTGGATGCTCCTTCATCCACTCCCCCTAAAATATCTCCCCAAAATCAGTCTCTAGATCCACTTATTCAGCTGTTTAAGTTTGCAATAATTCCTTGACCAGTCTTACTGTTAGGAACTGGATCACCTGCTGGTGGCTCTGTGCTTACCAGTGTAAAAGGTTGTAGTTTCAGTGTCCACCAGCAGGTGTCTCCCAGCAGTCAGCAGATCCCAGTAGTCAGTTTCTACCTGGTGCTGGCTGCTGGGAGGGTATTTACATCCTCCCTTGCTAGTGCCTCTTGTTAGAACGTTTTGCTTTGCTGCCAGATGCTGCTAGCCATTTATCCTGTTCCTGCTCTTAATTGTGCTTGTACATATTCCCTGAACCCTGCTGCCTTGTTCCTACTATCCTTTGTTCGTGATCGCAGTTTTAGTTCATGTTTCCTATTTGTTGTATTTTGGTTGCTGGTGTTTGGATGTATTTTGATTCACTGTAAATAAATCTCCCATACTCAGTCTGGTTCCAGTTTGCAGAGTATAGCTATGCAAATTTGGTCATCCCTGCTGCAGATTCCCGACACCCTCACAATGCAGGTGTATGTCATTATTTTGACGTATATTGCTGTAACATGACCTGCTAGATGTTAGAAAACAAACTACAGCCTTTCAGAGCAGTGTCAATGATATTTAAAACATTGTGTCAAAAGTTTTAAACAATGTTAAAGTGACTCTCTGGAAAGCCAAAGTCACAGCTACCACCCTAAAACAGAGGATATTGAGAAAAAGTTGGGAAGGAATTATGTAGGGGTTTATGGTCGTCCTTGGGAAAAAAAAACACGCCAACATGAAAAAAAATGGCGTGGGGTCCCCCAAGAACATACCAGACCCTTCGGTTTGGTAGGAATTTTGAGGGGAAGCCCCACGCCTAAATAAAATAAAAAAAAACAACAACATGGGGTCCCTCCCAAAATCCATACCAGCCACTTTTTCAAGCATGCAGCCCAGCAGGTCAGGAAAGGGGGGACGATCGAGTGCCCCCCCTTCTGGACCATACCAGGCCACATGCCTCCAACCCCAAAGCACCTTATCCTCATGTTGATGGGGACAAGGGCTTCTTCCCGACAGCCCTGGGCGGTGGTTGTAGGGGTCTGCGGGCAGGGGGCTTATTGAAAACTGGAAGCCCTCTTTAACATTGCATCCCTACCTATTCACCCCCAAAAAAGTAGTGCAAGATTTGTAGAAAAAAACTAGGATGGCCGCACTCCAAAAACAATGTTGTTCCTTTTTAATAAAACTGGTCACAAAACAAACATGTCGCAGCAAAAAATCAGATGAAAACTGACGCGTTTCACACTAGATAGTGTGAAACGCGTCAGTTTTTAATCAGATTTTTTGCTGTGACATGTTTGTTTTGTGACCAGATTTATTAAAAGGGAACAACATTGTTTTTGCAGTGCGACCATCCTAGTTTTTTTCTACAAATCTTGCATATCATTGCAGCGCCGGCACCCAAGTGTTTGGATTTAGTCATCTAGTTCTCTGGGACTTTGGAGCGGTTAAACTCTTTTTCTCCCCAAAAAAGTAGTGTAGTGTAAATAAAAAGAAGAGATGGTTTTGACAAGTCCTTTATTAAAAATCTTCCTCCGTTCTTCTTCCTACGCTGCTGTCTTCTCCGTCGCCGATCCACCTCTGATGCTGTCTCAAGTCATTGTGCCAGCTCTGCTCTCTGCCAGTTCTTATATAGCCATGGGGCATAGCCATACAGTGACATCACTATGAGACCCTGCCCATTGTGACAGCATGTGATGTAACGCTGGTCCTCAAAATGCGCTGGCCCTGGGGTATTTTTGCAGCTTGAAAACGCCTATGCCACTTACAGCTCCTAAAAGCCTGTGTGTGCATGAGTCCATAGAATAACATGGAGAGGCATTTTTAAGCTGCAAAAAAAAGTCTGACGCTAGTAAAAGCAACTGTAAAGACTTCCTGTGTGCTTTGGGACTAAATTTTTTTTAATGAAATATCAGAGGTTGAAACAATCTAGAATACAACAGCTCAACCTTAAAGCGTTGGTTCACCCTAAATATATTCTTTCCCATGTGATCCAGCATACTGGCGTCAGCGCCAGTATGCTGTTTTTTTTTAATGCCCCACTTACTGTGTAATCCTTAATTTTGATTTATTTCCCCCGCGGTGGATGGCGCCTGTATAGCCCGTCACGGCTTCCGAAAATACCCGATTTAGGACTCGGGTATTTCCGGCGCTATGCGGCGCCTGCACACAGACCTAGGAGCTGACTGCGCAGGCGCCATATTTCTCCGAGTCCTATTTCGGCTTTTTTCGGAGGGCGTGACGCGCCATAGCCATAGGACTCTGAGAAATACGGCGCCTGCCGCATAGCGCCAGAAATACCCGAGTCCTAAATCAGGTATTTTCAGAAGCCGTGACGGGCTATACAGGCGCCATCCACCGCAGGGGAAATAAATCAAGTATGCTGGATCATATTTAGGGTGAACCACCTCTTTAATGTGCAGGAGGCTCATCTGACTGCACAGGCTTTCAAATTTCTACAGAGGTAGGGTTTTCCATACACTATTCACTTCCAACATTCCTCTTACTCTAGGGGTGTCAGCATTCTAACTGACTGCAATGTTCTGCAAATGGGTCCAGGTTGAGAGTCAAAGCAGATTCCACTGTTTGCATTGTATCATTTATACAGACGGCCTGATCGGACAGCCCCTGTAAAAGGGCCCTAACTAAGCAACCATGAATATGCTAGAGAAGCATACACCTTTAAATTATCATTTATTTTTAATTCTTAAAAAATTTCTAGACACATATATGCTGGAATGGAATGACTACTAATGATGTACAGTAAGAACCCCCAGAAAAGTATGGGTTAATTAATTCCCACATGTCGATAAAACATCTCCGCTTTTGTAGTTACATGAATGGGGCAGGATGAGGATCAACACAGCCAATGTAATTGATTTCACACGCCATGAAATCAGCGAGATAATCACATTGTAGCTACTAATTTTGTCATTACAGGAAAACATGATAAACCACTGCTGGCTACAGATTCCTCCACTTTTTTGACACTTTATTTTTTGAGAGCTGGTACGAGTAAAGCACAACAAATGTCAAGCGCTATAATTTAATTTCAAGGCTGGGAGGAATGTGTTTGTTTGACCCAAGCCAAGAGATGCATAATGAATAATCCAACACTTAACAACTTGTGCTGTTTACTGGAACATCAACGACAGATAGATTGTTCTTATTTTAAACAAATACAGAGGCAAGCAGTTTGGAGGGCCCAATGCCTGCCTAGTCTCATTCCCTTTTGTACTGCAAATGATTTCTGAAAAGGCAGAAACAGAATTGCTAAATTTTGTATTTTTACTGTATTTTTTTTTTTAAAGAGGACTTGAACTGTAGAAGACATGCCCAATAAAAGGCAAGCAAAGTGCAACTGACTATTCACCAGTATTGCTTTGCATCCTCATGCCACTACACTGGGCACATGTCATAATCGACAACCAAAACAAGATATTGGAGAACACCAACAATAGGAAATAAAGAGTGGATACCATATGTCAAGCCAATTCATATTAACAAATCACCTTAAGCGCCAGAAGTAACACTAGTTTTACACAAAAAAATGATGAGATCACTAACCCCCCCCCCCCCCCAAAAAAAAAACTCCCTAGAGCACTAAAATGGAGTAATAGGCACCCTTACTCAGGTATGCTGTTTGTGCACAGAGCCAGATTCAGCGCTGGGTGACATGAGCTGAGTGCTATTGATTATCCAATGTTGCTGTGCTGAGCATATGACATACCTACCTACAGAATGGGAGGAGCAGAGTCAGTGTATTGTTCGTGTTTCCTGACGCATGGTGCAGGTTCAAATTGTCCAGTTGGAATCGCATTAGATTAGGTTAAGGGATGTGTTGCCAGGTAGTTATGTTTATTATTTAAAAAGTTAGAGCTATGTATTATTAGGGATGCTTTGTTGTATAGGACTCTTTGCAACTTAGGGACATTTAGTAAAGTTACCATAGTCTATACATGCTTGGTGCTGCTGAGACCTGCACACTAGAATTTACCAGCACCAAATTGCCTTGGAGCAACGTAACACCAATAGCAAGAGATGTATGAAAATATTTTCTGCGCCCCCCCCCCCCCACCCCATTAAAACAACTTTGTCTCAAGTGTCTGATTTTAATTATGCAAAATGTTAACTTACATATTTATAAATTAAATTTTTATATGCACATTAAGTGTTCCCAACACCATACTTCTCATTGATGACGGCTTTTGCAGTACACTCAGTGCCATTATGAAGTACTAGTGCTGCTTAAAACATATATTTTTGTAAAAAGCAATGGAAGATAATTAACCAAGAAGCTTTACAAATCTTATTTATACCATAAATAGCTGGGTATTCTGGGAACTTGATAGATAGAGATTTCTGCTGGGTTTGCTCAGGAGCCATTGCATGCAAATTGACCTCAAGAGATTACTGCAAATAGCAAAGCCTGGGCTGTTTACACAGGGAGAAAAAATGTTGTTCAAATATCCAATTTTGAAAAGTAATTGCCCCACAAACAGCTTTTCTTAAGCTACATGGTTATTATGAAGGTCTACAATTGTAAGGTGTTTGCTACAAACTATATTTTGTATACAAATACTGAACAGATTTGTTTCCATTCTCTATTTTGCAATCATTTATTTATTCTGAATTTAAATTTGAAAGCATCAGGACCATAGTCATAATATTTATTTAAGTGAGCAGTCATTGTAAAGTTGTATTAGTTAAAAAATACTCTGTTATTGTATTGTCCTATAATAGAGCAGGGGTGGACATTCCATTTGTGGCCCTTTATAGTAAATGTGGATTGGGTGCTGGCACCACCATCTTCTTCTATCATAAACCTAAGTTGCACTTGTAATATACTCTATAAAAGTGACATCAAAGTAATAGGGAAAATTTGATTGGTGAGAAAAAAAACTGTATTTGCTAGTGTATAAGACTACCTTTTACACTTAAAAAAATGGCCAAAAAGCCCGGGAAAGCCCCAGGCCCGGACGGCTTCTCTCTACAGTACTACAAAGCTTTTGGCGAGGTACTCACTTCTAGGCTCCTGAACCTGTTTAATGCCCTATCTGACCCTCAGAACAAGCCCGGCAACATGCTGACAGCCCATATAACGGTGATCCCAAAAGAGGGCAAGGACCCTTCTGCGGTTGCCAACTACCGTCCGATCTCGCTCCTAAATGTGGACGTAAAAATATACGCGAAAATAATTGCTAATAGGGTGGCGCCCCTGATCCCGGGTATTGTCTCATTAGATCAGGTGGGTTTTGTCCCTGGGCGAGAGGCCAGGGACAATACCATCCGCACCCTGAATTTGCACCACTGGCTCACGTCTTCAAAGACTCAAGGATTTTTTCTATCTCTCGATGCCGAGAAGGCGTTCGATAGGGTGGCCTGGGACTACATGCAGGAGGTGCTAGTAGCTTTGGGCCTGGGGCCTCGCTTGATGTCGCACATTCTGGCCCTGTATGCGGGTCCTTCGGCCGCGGTTAAGGTCAATGGCCACCTGTCGAACGTCTTTCCCATTAACAATGGGACGCGACAGGGCTGCCCTTTGTCGCCTCTGATATACATCCTTACACTAGAGCCCCTCCTTAACAGGTTGAGAGAAAACCCAGATATTCTGGGGATCAACGTGGGGGGAAGAGAGTTCAAGGTAGCTGCCTTTGCAGACGATGTTCTCTTGTCCCTGCGGTCCCCCAGGATCTCCCTTCCCAATCTTCTCAAAGATCTAGATCACTTTGGTTCCCTCTCAAACCTGAAAATCAATCACACGAAATCCCAAGCGCTCAATGTCTCCCTTCCCTCCACGGAAGTGTCGCACTGTCAGGAATTTTTCCCCTTTAGATGGACTCAGGACTCACTCACTTATCTGGGTATCCGTATACCCCCCAACCTAGCGGATCTGTACTCTAAGAATTTCCATCCAGCCCTTCTTAAAGCTCAATCATGCTTTAAAGACTGGATGGGTCTGAATGTCTCTTGGTTTGGTCGTTCGGCCCTGATTAAAATGATAATTTTGCCACGCTTACTCTATTTGCTACAGTCTGTACCCATCTCATTACCTTCGGGTTTCTTCACATCATATAGGAAGGCTTGCTCGACCTTCCTTTGGAGGGGGTCTCAACCACGAATAAAGTACTCCAGACTCACTTTACCTAAATCCAGAGGTGGCATAGGTCTCCCAGACCTCCAGAAGTACCAAAGTGCATGTCATCTCACGAGGATAGCGGATTGGAATATCCATGCCTCAAGGAAGCTATGGGTCTTCCTGGAGAGAAACTTCTCATCAGGCCCCTTACACTTACTGCCATGGTTACCTTCCAGGAACTGGCCCCAATCCTTACAGACCCATCCATTCATTTACCCCTCACTCCTGGTCTTCAAGAAAACTTCAACGTTAGGCCCCCCGTCTTCCCGACCGAACCCTCTGACGTCCCTGCGGGGAAATCTTGATTTTCCGCCTGGTGTGTCGGAGGGTTTCTTGAGTCGGGAATGGCCCTTCGAAGACATACTAGCCCTCCAGTTCTTCTCAGCTGGGAAACCTCTGTCATTTGAAACCTTGAAATCCAGCTCTAAGACGTCTTCTCTTCCGTTCTGGACCTACAGACAGATACGACACTTTCTCACGTCAGTGGCAGACCAATCGCTCTGGACACGACAACTTACACCATTTGAGTCTCTGTGCCACCGCAAAACGCCACAAAGACACCTGATCTCTCTTCTGTACAACCTCTTAATGGAAGGCCAGTCGCAATCACCATCCCCGCCGCAGCTCGCCTGGAACAAAGACCTCCAGGCCTCCCTGTCAGCGGAGGACTGGCACACTATCTATGAATTTGCTCATAAGGGCTCCGCGAATGTGGCTGTCCAAGAGAATGGCTACAAAGTACTTACCAAATGGTACAGAACCCCATCGCGCCTCCATAAATTCTCTCCTAATATCCCCGACACCTGCTGGAGATGTGGTGCGGGAGTGGGGACTATGCTTCATGTGTGGTGGGAGTGTGGCGCCCTTCAACCTTTTTGGAGGGAGGTCCACAACCTCATCTCACATGTCACTACCTATACCCTGGATTACACTCCTTCTCAATTCCTTTTGCATCACTCATCGATCCCCAAAAAAGACTATTTCAAGTCCCTGGCCATGCACATGGTCAATGCTGCCAGGGTTTGCGTTCCCAGACATTGGCGCTCTACTGATGTTCCGACAATCAGAGAATGGCTGGCCCGGATCTCTTTAATAAAAGAAATGGAGGAGCTGATTCACATTTCCCAAGACAGAGTGCAGAAGTTCTCCTTTACTTGGGCTTGCTGGAACCACTTTATTACCACTGACCGCTACCGCCAATATGTTTCTTGAATCAACGGATATGATGGAGTTCCCTCCTCCCATCAGTATAGCGGGGGGGGGCAGGCATGGACCCACTCCCTTACTCTCTCTTTCCCTGTCCATTCCTTTTTGTGCTCCTGCTTCGGATCTCTTTGCCCCCTTCCATTTCTCTTCCCCCCTCTTCCTTCCCCGCTCCTTCCTTTCTGTCCTTTCTTCTTCTTCACGAAGACACTTGTCCCCAGTTCTTACACGATATGACACACTTTAAATAATGACCGAGATTGAGGCCTTGCACCGCCCCCCCCTCTTGCAGTTTGTGGGGGGGGGTGGGGGGAGGGAAAAATAGGAAGTTATGATCCTCCGCCCTCTTCCGCTTGTTTACCCTGCTACACCTCATGCTTGGTCTAAACATGTTGCTTGATGCCTTTCTGTAGTGTTTTGTACTAGGCTGTCTTCATGTTCTTCTGTTTTGTGATAATTACCTTGTCATGTATCTCATGCTATATTTTGTATAAATAAAAACCTTTTATGGAAAAAAAAAAAAAATGGCCAAAAAGCAGGGGTCGTCTTATAAACCGGGTCAGCTGCTCGGATGCCTGCTGGATGTAGCTTTGGCTACATACAGTATATACCACTTAGCCAATCCCGGTGAACGATGTATTCAAATGAATACAGACCCTGCTCAGATTGGAGTAACATCCTCTGCCAATCCGAGCGGGCTACATACATTAGCCTGCTCAGATTGGCTTTGAGAGTCAAACAGACGTGGGCTGATGATGTTACAGCCTCTGCCAATCCAAGCAGGCTTTGTATTCATTAATAGAATACATTGCTTGCGGTGATTGGCTCCAGCTTCAGCAAGGAGGAAGAAGAATATGGCTCCAGCAAGAATGAGGAAGAATATGGCTCCAGAAGGAAAAAAAAAAGAAGCATCGGAAGCCTCGGAAGGGAGGTCGTCTTATACGGTGAGTACAGGCAAAAAATCTTAATAAAACTGTAAAATTAGGGGGTCGTCTTATACGCCCGGTCGCCTTATACACCGGCAAATACGGTAAATTGAGTCCATACACAAATTGAGAAAAAGCACTATATGGGAGAAAAAAAGTCCAATGAGAAGACAAGATCCAGGGTTCATCCACCTTTAACAACAAGAACCTGGGGAATGCCGAGGGAATAACCAAGCCTACTTACCGACCAGCTAGCAGAACAACCAATTAACCTGTCTAACAATGTGCGTTAAAAAACAGGGGTTTTGTCCGCACGCATTTGCAAACGCATGCGTGAGCCACAGTGCCGCACCAAGGCACCCCATAATTCTGTGGTCCTAACACTAACAGTGAGTGTCCTCACAATGGAGGCACATGCATTTTAATGGATAGATAGGGGCAGGTGGACTGAAGGGGAGCCACCCCTCCTTAAAGGTACAGAAGCACACCAAGCACCCAGCATATAGCACAATGGCTGCAAAGGTGTTGGTGCACTGCTGGACCAATATAAACACCACAGGTGAAACAAAACGTATCCACCGCCCCTATCTATGGCTGGCAATCACAGTAAGTAGCAATGGAAGGCTAAAGCAGATAACAACAAGAACCTGGGGAATGCCCAGGGAATAACCAAGCCTACTTACCGACCAGCTAGCAGAACAACCAATTAACCTGTCTAACAATGTGCGTTAAAAACAGGGGTTTTGTCCGCACGCATTTGCAAACGCATGCATGAGCCACAGAGCCGCGCCAAGGCACCCCATAATTCTGTGGTCCTAACACTAACAGTGAGTGTCCTCACAATGGAAGCACATGCATTTTAATGGATAGATAGGGGCAGGTGGACTGAAGGGGAGCCACCCCTCCTTAAAGGTACAGAAGCACACCAAGCACCCAGCATATAGCACAATGGCTGCAAAGGTGTTGGTGCACTGCTGGACCAATATAAACACCACAGGTGAAACAAAACGTATCCACCGCCCCCATCTATGGCTGGCAATCACAGTAAGTAGCAATGGAAGGCTAAAGCAGATAACAACAAGAACCTGGGGAATGCCCTGGGAATAACCAAGCCTACTTACCGACCAGCTAGCAGAACAACCAATTAACCTGTCTAACAATGTGTGTTAAAAACAGGGGTTTTGTCCGCACGCATTTGCAAACGCATGCGTGAGCCACATAGCCGCGCCAAGGCACCCCATAATTCTGTGGTCCTAACACTAACAGTGAGTGTCCTCACAATGGAGGCACATGCATTTTAATGGATAGATAGGGGCAGGTGGACTGAAGGGGAGCCACCCCTCCTTAAAGGTACAGAAGCACACCAAGCACCCAGCATATAGCACAATGGCTGCAAAGGTGTTGGTGCACTGCTGGACCAATATAAACACCACAATATAAACACCTCCCCCTCCCCCTCCACCTTGACCAAGGAAGGGGGAGGGGAGGAGGAGATGTAAGAGAGTCCCCGAATTGAAGATCAATCCCACTCTGTAAGTGAGTGCCCTTACCAGAAACGGTGGACCCCTAAATAGAAAGGTCTTAAACGCAAGCAGATTCAGCCCTCTGCGGGGACAGATGGATCTCCTGTATCACCGGAATCTCTGTGTTGTATTCAGATATTCGTGGTGCTCAGTAGAAAAGAAGTTGAAACTCCAATCTGGGGGTGTCTCTCACTGTCTTCATGGATGTTTCAAAAGACTTCTCCATTACATCTGCCTTAACTTCTGGGCAGACTAGAGGCATGACACAGGAAGAAGCTGACCATCTGACCTCATTAGCACACACCCTGCATCCATTCTCCTACCTACCTGGATCTTGTCTTCTCATTGGACTTGACTTTCATCAGTGCTTTTTCTCAATTTGTGTATATGGACTCAATTTATTTTGTTTTCTCACCAATCAAGTTTTCCCTGTTACTGTGATGTCACTTTTATAGAGTATATTACAAGTGCAACTTATGTTTTTTACAATTTTGGTTCACCATAGAGATATTTGATGTTTTTTTTTTTTTTTATCAATACATTTTTATTGGATATTTGATGGTTTTTGTTACAGCTGTTTTTTAGTTTTTGATTTTTAGCGTGGTATAAACACCTTTAGACTTTATCATAAACCTAACCCAGACAGTTCTCATATCTAGAGTAGGCAAAATGTGGGATTTATACTCTAGACATATTCCTGGCTTTCAATATTCAAGTGGTGCCAGGCCCTTCCTTCACTCCCTGACTGCCACTAAGACACAAGAATGCTTCCCCAATTCCACAAGATACTATCTGCTGACTGACTCCAGCAGCATATTATGAACCATGGTCAAAATTAGAAAGGATGAAAGATGGACTTTTGAGGTGCCAACACAACAAGATATATAAAAATGTAAGTTTTATTTTAACAAAAATCCATAAAATCACAGTTTTGGAAATATTTTGATGTACATTGTACATAGCGAACCTCACTTAGATGCCTCCCATGACACCAACTCATAATCGTACATATATGTGTGTGTGTGTGTGTGTGTGTATATAGAGTGGGTAAAATAAGTATTGAACATGTCACCATTTTTCTAGGTAAATCTATTTCTAAAGCTGCTATCGATACATACAAAGTAATACAAATAAATTCAGAAATTAGGTTATGTGTAATAAAATGGAATGATACAGGGAAAAAGTATTGAACACGCTAACTGAAATGTATTTAACTGCTTGTGGACCCTGCACTGTATATATACGTCCTATTTTTAAAGATGGATATCTCGGTAATAGCAGCATCTGCTGCCACAACGAGATATCCATCTTTAGTGCTAAGGGTCCTTTAAACGATAACGGCTGTCTCCGCGGCAGATTCGCCGCGAGATTGCCGTTATCGGTGGCGGCGGTAGCGGCGGAGGCAATCGGGTCTGTTAGGCAGCTGTGTGGGGATGCGAGTGAGGGAAAAATGCCCCCCGTCCCCATAGCTTTGCTGGGCGGAAGTGACGTCAAAACGTCAGTCCCGCCCAGCATCTTAAAGAAACATTTTTTTTTTGTCATTTGAAAAAAATGACAGTTTCAATTATTTTTTTCTTGCATTTATGTCTAAATATGAGATCTGAGGTCTTTTTGACCCCAGAACTCATATTTAGAGGACCTGTCATGCTTTTTTCTATTACAAGGAATGTTTACATTCCTTGTTATAGGAATAAAAGTGATCACATTTTTTTCAGTGTAAAAAGTAATAAAATAAATAAATAAAATTGTTTAAAGCGCCCCGTCCCGACGAGCTCGTGCGCAGAAGTGAATGCATACGCGAGTAGCGTCCGCATATGAAAACGGTGTTCAAACCACACAAGTGAGGTATTGCCGCGATCGTTGCAGCGAGAGCAATAATTCTAGCCCAAGACCTCCACTGTAACTCAAAAGATGCAACCTATAGAATTTTTTAAACGTTGCCTATCGAGATTTTTAAGGGTAAAAGTTTGACGCCATGCCACGAGCAAAAGTGATTTTTTTCCAAAAAAAGTGCGCTTGTAAGACCGCTGCGCAAATACGGTGTGACAAAAAGTATTGCAATGGCCACTATTTTATTCTCTAGGGTGTTAGAAAAAAATATATATAATGTTTGGGGGTTTAAAGTAATTTTCTAGCAGAAAAAACTGTTTTAGTCTTGCAAACACCAAATCTGAAAAACAGAAGTGGTTAATATTTGTTACACAATCCTTTGTTGGTAATGACAACTTCAAAAAGCCTTCCGTATGGAGAAACTAGTCGCATGCATTGGCCCATTCTTCCGCACAAACAAATCTTCAAGTCTTCAAATCCTAAAGGTTCCTATTGGCTCTGATCTTTAGTTCTTTCCCAAGATGTCAGGTGATTGGCTGGCCCTTCTTTGAAACCAATTGAAAGTTTCTTTGGCTTTGGGATCATTGTCTTGCTGAAATATCCACCCTTGTTTCATCTTCATCATCCTGGTAGATGGCAGCAGATTTTTATTAGGAATGTCTTGGTAAATTTTTCTATTCATCTTTCCCTCAATGATACAAAGTTTGCCAGTACCGTATGCCGAAAAACAGCCATAATGTTCCCACCTCCAATCTTCACTGTTGGTATGGGGGTGTTTTCGGGGTGATGTGCAGTGCCATTTGACCTCCAAACATAGTGTGTATTATGGAATCCAAAGAGTAAATGTTAGGCAGCAAACTTTTAACAAACTTCAACATGCTTTTTATTTATCAATGGAGTCTTGTGTGGTGAGTGTGCATACAGGCCGTGGTAGTTGAGTACATTACTTATTGTTTTCTTTGAAACAATTGCACTTCCTAATTCCAGGTCTTTCTGAAGCTCTCCACAACTAGTCCTTGGCTCTTGGACAACATTTCTGATAAATCTTTTCACTCCTCTGTCAGAAATTTTGTGAGGAACACCTGGTCGTAGCCAGTTTATGGTGAAATTACTTTTCTCCCACTTCCGGATTATGAACCCAAACAATGCTCACTGGAACATTCGGAAGTTTAGAAATCCCTCTGCAACCAATGGCATCAGTATGTTTTGCAACAATAAGGTTGTGAAGGTCTTGAGAGAGCTCTTTGCTAGAACCATTAGAAACATATTTTAGAAACCTTTAGAAATATATTTACCTAAAAAAATGGTGACGTGTTCAATACTTGTTTTACCCGCTGTATATAGAATTCTTAATTCACTATTACTAGGTATCCATCATGGTCAGACAGTTGCAATTCCTTTACATGTTTGACAGGAATTACCTACTTCTTTAGGAGGTGGGGGGGGGGGGGCAAGTCAAGTCTGACTGGGCCATTCTAAAATATGAATATGCTTAAATCTAAACCATTCCATTGTAGCTCTGGCTGTATCGTTGTCCTGCTGGAAGGTGAACCTACGCCCCAGTCTCAAGTCTTTTGCAGACGCTAACAGGTTTTCTTCTAAGATTGTCCTGTATTTTGGCTCCATCATTCTTCCCATCAACTCTGACCAGCTTCCCTGTCCCTGCTGAAGAAAAACATCCCCACAACATGATGCTGCCACCACCATGTTTCACAGTGGGAATTTTGTATTCAGGGTGATGTGCAATGTTAGTTTTCTGCCACACATAGCATTTAGCTTTTAGGCCAAAAAGTTCAATTTTGGTCTCATCTGACCAGAGCACCTTCTTCCACGTTTGCTGTGTCCCCCACATGGCCTCTCACAAACTGCAAACAGGACTTCTTATGGCTTTCTTTCAGCAAAGGCTTTCTTATTGTTACTCTTCCATAAAGTCCAGATTTGTGGAGCTCATGACTTATGCCCGGTACACACAATCGTTTTTTTCATCAGAATAAACTCCGACGAGTTTGTCCGACTGAATTCCGCTCAAGCTGTTTTGCATACACACGGACACACCAAATTCCGACTGTCAAAAACGCGGTCACGTACAACACTATGATGAGCCTAGAAAAATTAAGTTCAATTCTTTCGAGCATGCGTGTTTTTTTCTCTGTCGGAATTCCATACAGACGAACATGTTCTCTTTCTAAGTCCATCGGAATTTCCGATGGAAAAAGTCAGATGGGGCATACACACGGTCGGGATATCCGATGAAAAAATTGCATCTGACTTTTTTCATCGGAAATTCCAACCGTGTGTACACGGCATAATAGTTGTCCGGTGGACAGTTTCTCCCACCTGAGCTGTGGATCTCTGAAGCTCATCCAGGGTTACCATGGGCCTCTAAGCTGCTTTTCTGATTAATGCTCTCTTTGCCCAGCCTGTCAGTTTAGGTGGACGCCCATGTCTTGGTAGGTTTGCAGTTTTGCCACACTTGGAATATTTTTTTAATAACCTAACCCTGTTTAAACTTCTCCACAACTTTATCACTGACCTGTCTGGTGTGTTCTTTGGCAATCATGATGCTGCTTGTTCACTAAGGTTTTCTAACAAATCTATGAGGGCTTCACAGAACAGCTGTATTTATACAGAGAATAAATTACACACAGGTGGACTCTATTTACTAATTAGGCGACTGAAGGTAATTAATTATACTAGATTTTAGTTAGGGGTATCAGAATAAAGGGGACTAATTACTAATTACAAATGCCACAAAAAATTGAAAACCATTTATCATTTTTCTTCCACTTCACATCTATGTGCCACTTTGTGTTGATCTGTCACATAAAATCCCAAAAAGATACATTTACATTTTGGGTTGTAACATGACAAAATGTGGAAAATTTTCAAGTGGTATGAATACTTTTTCAAGGCACTGTAAACGACCACCTTGTAAAACAACCCATTCAGTTTAAAATAGAAATGAAAGGCAAAACATTTTTCTATAGATAAAAAAAAAAAAAAATAACATTTTAAATGCACGTAGTGTACACCCTAAGGAGCTACAAGTAGCTGATATTCCTCACCCTGCACAGCCAGGCCCAATTTTCACAGTAACTCAGAATTTAGAGAACCGTCCATGACTTTGTTTTTTTGTTTTATTAAGGGATTAGAACTTGGAGAGGAATTGGAAAATGTATGGGATGCATACTTGTCTTCACCCGAGCCCCAGACCCGAGGTCAACTCCACCCCAGACTAGGGGCGCCATGTGAGGGTCTCCAACAGCCTTTTCAGCGCTCCATCTCCATCTTCCACCCGACTGTCAGTCTGCTCCCTGCCAGCCCATGTGCTGAACATTGGCTGAGGCCCTCATAATTATGCCTCTCCTAGCTTCCACCCACTACATTTGGAAGCTTCGCCAAGGTTCCTGAAACAGGGAGAGGCACCAGAAGAGCTGTCATATGAGTCATCCAGCCTCCCTTAGTCACTTAACCCTCACCCAGATTCAGCCGACACCTGGCTGTCAGCCAAGCCAATACCTACACTAACAACTAAACTATAAACACCTAGCACACTAGCTAGACAGTGCTACATACCTGTTTGCCCTTTTTTATAAGTGATCACTTAACCTCAGTTCCCACCTGCCTAATAGCAGGGGGTGAGGAGAAGCAGCACGCTGTGCTTCCCAGTGAATGGCTGTGTAGCAGGAGCATGTCAGGACAAGTCTGATCATTTTTAATATGAAAGCAGAGGGACTGGCTGGAACACCAGGGATTTCAGACAATGGAAGCAATACAAAGAGAATAGGAGACTATCTCATACAAGTACATGGTACAACAGGCATGCTTTAAGCTTTTACCACTGCACCAATGCTACTAGGGATTCAGGTACACCTGTGGTTCAGGCAGAAGAACTGGCCAAATATGACCAGTTTGTTTGTCTGTTCGCTGAACTGCAAACAGTCTGGGTTTGGGTTGAACTCATGTTATACCTAAACTAAGGTGACCAGATTTTTAAAATGAAATCCGGGGACATATTTTTTCTTTACTAGTGATGGCAACAATCAGCGACTCTCTGCCCATTGCCGCCGGCCTCACAGCCTCTCAAGTCTTACTCTTCAGGCCTCGGCTACTGCTGGATGGGGAGCAGAGGAAGATCACTCCACCAGGGAAGGCAAGGAGATAGGCAAGTGGCTGGCCAGGATTTGAGTCAGAAGAACATGCGAGCGAAGCTGAATGGGCATGCGCCCGAAACTGAAGAAATGTTCCCTCTGCTCCGACCAGCACATGATCATCAGAAAGGGGCACAGATAATGGGAAAAATATAACCCACCTATGGTAGTAGGCATGGCGGAGCAGGGGGTGTAATTCTATTTTTTTTATTTTAATTCTGCACTGATTGTCTTTGAAATTGCCACTTCCCCCTATTAAATCCAATTTTGGGACAAAACCAGGGACAGACTTGGTCTGGGGACAGTGTCCTCAATCAGGGGACTGTCCCCTGAAACTGGGGATGTCTGGTCACCCTAACCTAAACCCAAAGCTCATCCCTATATATATGCATGTAATTCTGAGATTGACAAATCTCTGACACACAGCACAGCCCATCTAGCAGAGTAGGGAACCTGATCTTTCTCTACTGCAGTTTCACTTTTACTTACAGGTCTCCTCTCCACCCCAAGCCTTTAACTGGACAGTCAAAGAAAAAGCAGCACACTAATGAGCTCATCGCTCTGTCAGCAGCAGACCAAATTGGTTCTTTGTGTTTCTTCTCCCACCCATTCTCTCTGCTGTACAGGGACTGCAACAAGCTGATACCAAGTAAAATCATACATTGGGGAACGTAGGACCATGTGGAAGTACAGTATTATAACAAATATTAAACTCCTCTTTTTGTTTGAGAGTTACTTCCTTAAACACTCTAGCACCATTAAACAAATATTCCTGCTTGTTCTTGTATTTTCTGTGTTGTCTTCCAAAAATGATTGATGTCTTTGATATTAACTTAATTTTACATTAGGTTACTGCTGCTGTTCTACATAATCTCTGAAAAATTTAGAATAATTTTCTGCTGACTTTCAGTCCTTCCTTTCAGCTACGAGCGCATCTATATAAAATTATGCATTATCACAGCTTCTCTAAAAAGTACAGAATACTTTTTTTTAATTGTTGCCTAGCAACAAGTCCTTTGTTCTACCAGCATTATAAACTTCAGGAGCACAGGAAAGTAGAACATTTGTTATTAACATAATACGTCAACCTGAGGGTTCTCTCTCTGAGAAAAAATATAAAAAATAAGATCCTGCATATGTTCAATTTAAAGATCTCATTTTTATGTTCTATATTTTTCCAGGTCAACAGTATCCACGCTTACTTATTTTGCAGATATAATGGCAAAACTTTTGTGTACTGCCAGTCTGCATTCATTTATAATTGAAATGGTGATAAATGTTCTGATTTAACAGTTTGCATGGATTTAGCAATTTCTATTTAGCAAAGTCTATTGTTTGGTAAATATAATAATGAGCTAATTTTTTTGTCAGAGTCCCAGCTGGTAAAATTAACATAGTAAAGGAAGAAAGACAGTAAAAATCAATATTTAGTGCATTTATCAAACACGTATTGTTTATTTTAACCTAAAATGGTTAATTTTTATACAAACCTACAATTACATTATTTCAGTTTTTTATTCTCATGTCTCTTCCCATCTACTGTACAGTACAAAGCAAAGTTGGAAAAAAAAAAGAAGACAAATAGACTTTTCATTGACAAAAAGCTCCTGCAGATCCTAGGATATGAGGTCTTTTGTCCTATGCAGCATTCCATTCTTGCCTTCTAAACATTACATGAATTTAAAGATCAAAGTGCCACATTGAAGTTTTATAATCCAAAATATCGTTTTTATTTCAAACATATAACATGTGAAACAGCCAACACTGTTTGGGATCACACAACACACCCTTCATCAGGGATTAAAGGGTTTGTAAAGAATTTTTTTTTTATCTTAATAGCTTCCTTTACCTTAATGCAGTGCGGTTTTCATGTCCTCATTGTTCGTTTTTGCTCTCAAGTTGCTGTAATTCTTCTCTGATCTCCACACTTCCTGGTTGTCTGTTTCCTGATAACCACAGTACTGGGAGCTTTCTCTTTGTGGTCACTAATCAAGGAGGTGTGATTACTGTGTGTCTAAAACCCCTCAGCACCAATCAGTTTCGTTTTCCAAACCATCACTGTCCTGTATTGGCTCTGTGGCTCTGTACATCACAGAAGCAGGAAACAACATGCAAAAACGAAACTAGAAACTGTAGGTACATTATATGATTGATTTTTAATCGTTTTTAAAAGGAATCAGTTAACTATTATGTCTCTACCCTGTAAACAGTCATTTCATCAAAAAAAAAATGTTTTCTTTTACAACTCTTGCTTTAAGAAAATATGGAGACAGCTGGTATTGACTCAGACTGTAATGGTAAGTGGTTCTTAATGCAGAAGATTTTTTACTTTCTGAGTGCAGCAGCCCCCCCCCCCCAACACTTACTAAAGCCCCATCTTGATCCAGTAATGTGCATCAGACCATTGCCTCTTCCGTGTCTCTCCTCCCTCATTGGCTTCTGCTGTTGTCAATCACAGCCAGTGAGCCAATTAGGAGAGAGCAGGGACTGTTGCACGTTGTTTCCTGCAGAAGCAGGAAACAACATGCAAAAATGAAACTAGAAACTGTAGGTACATTATATGATTGATTGTTAATTGTTTTTAAAAGGAATCAGTTAACTATTATGCCTCTACCCTGTAAACAGTAATTTCATCAAAAAATGTTTTCCTTTACAACTCCTTTAAGAAAATATGGAGACAGCTGGTATAGACTCAGACTGTAATGGTAAGTGGTTCTAAATGCAGAAGATTTTTTACTTTCTGAGTGCAGCAGCCCCCCCAACATTTACTAAAGCCCCATCTTGATCCAGTAATGTGCATCAGAGCATTGGCTCTTCCGTGTCTCTCCTCCCTCATTGGCTTCTGCTGCTGTCAATCGCAGCCAGTGAGCCAATTAGGAGAGCGCAGGGGCTGGGACCGAGCTGCGCTCCATGTGTGAATGGATAATGTCCATTCACAGGAGCGAAGGCTTGAGAGCAAGCCTGCTCAAGTGGTTCCATAGCAAGCAGCTTGTTATTGTGGTCACTCGACAAGGGGAGAGGAGCAAAGACAGCTGGCGGAGGACCCAAATAGTAAAGAATCAAGCTGCTCTGTGCAAAACCATTGCACAATGCAGGTAGGTATGACATATATAACATTTTTTGTTATTTAAAATAAAATAAAAATTAGAGTCATTTTAAAATCTGAATAATAAAAAGAACTAGTAATGTTCAGCAGCTGTCTTAAGCTACCTGATAAAGGGGGTGCTGTGTGGCCCTGAAACACGTTTGCTGTTGCACCTATTACTGTCAAGTCTCTGGTGTGAGGCCGGATTGCTGAGAGGGCGCCCCTTGCGGCTAAGTGCACCGCACCCCTGGGGATGAGACAGGGAGTAAGGGGGCCCAAAGGTGCACGGATTGCCGGCACTGCTGCTGACCAGGTAGATGCAGGCAGAAGGTAGCTGGGGTGCGCTGGAAGAGCGGACTCAGTAGCCGTGCAAGGAAGGGTTCTGGTGCGGTACCGTAAGTAAACCAAGAACGGACTCTGTAGCCAGACCAGGGGTCATACACAGGAATCAGTCCAAGGGAATTTACAGGAACAAGCTGGGTCATATACAGGAGCAGAAGATAATAGAATAGTCAGCCAAGCCGGGGTCAGATGCGAGGAGATAAGCAGAGTTACAGGTTCAGACGTAAGCCAAGGGTCAAGCCAGAGATTCAGGATACACAGGATACAGGAGACACATGAGACACAGGAAGCTGATGATAATCCAGCAACCTGTATGCACCAGTGACAGGTTTTAATAGGCCGGGGGGTGTGCCCACACAGTCACGGCGGGCATGCGCGCCTGTGTATGTCTGTGCTCGCCGTCCGACATGCGCATATGCGTGCACGCATGTGCAATGGAGTAAATCTGGGACGGCCATGATGGACACTGGCAGGAATGCCAATAACTCTAATATATATATATATATATATATATATATATATTGGACTAATACTTCTGTGTGACACTTTGATCTCTAGAGTCAAATATTACTTTTACATCCCAATGTTTCTGTTGCAGTTCCTCGTTGAATAGAATCACCCTAAATATCACCAATATGCCTCCACTGGGACACCATCCGTATAGTTGTGAAAAATAAATTCAGGTACTAAGGCACTATCCAACTAAGGTTTTACAAGTGTAAAATGGAAAGTAGTTAAAGTTACAATTGGAAATGGATGTAAAGAAGAAATAGATCCCACTAGGAATTCATTCTACCATTCTTTTAGTTAAAATGATGAACTGGTTAAGGGTTTCTTTATTTTTTTAAATATATATTTATTTTTGGTTTACTTTTCAGATGCTGCCGGGCAGGGGGTAGTTAAATTATTGTCCTGCACTGAGGCAAACTAAGTATGATAAAACCCCTTCAACATTACCAAGTACTAAGAAGCATTAGGGGGTAGTTGTGGTATGAAAAATCTTGTTCCCTTCTCTGCAGAATGATCTTTTGATAGCTGCCTGGGCTTTCTTTTTTTAGTTTCCTCCTGAAACTCTAGACCACATGTGTCAAACACAAGGCCCACGTGCCAAATCTGGCCCTCAAGGCCATTTCATGTGGCCCTCGCACCTCTCCTGCTACACTACCCTTGTCTCCACGTCCGTATTGTTTCAGCAGTTGGCATCAGAGAGGAGGACAAAACTCCTCTTACAGATCCTGCGCCTAGCTGCAGCACCCCATCGTCTCCACTTCTTCTAGTCTCAGCATCCAGGTGACTCCAGCCCTCTTCTGGTCCTCCTCCAGACCCTGCACTTTCTGCTTCACAGCTCTGCCCCCAGCTTCTTCTTGGCAGTGCACAAGGTAAGGGGGTGCACTGTAAAGTAAGGGAGGGTGGGGACTCGACTACTGATGTTTAGGGGGCTCTTGACATCTGATATAACTGAAGGTGGGGTCCTCTGGACATCTAGTCTAAGCAAATTTCATCGCCCCTTTGAGGGCAACCATAATGCTGATGTGGCCCGTGATGAAATTGAGTTTGACACCCCTGCTCTGGGCTAATGTGGATTTGCATGCAATCAATAAACCAAATGAACATTTTTGCTGTAGGTATAATGCCCCATACACCTCCTGCTGAGCTGGTTGTCACTTTTCAGGGAGTTTGGTGAACCCCTTATGTTGCCAACAATTGGCAGGGCTCTTGCTGAAAAATAGTGTCCTAAGACAAATGGTCAGAGCAGACAAAAGACAGTAGCAGAGTCAGCAGGCTGATGGCCAGGTCAGGTGTAATTAAACACAGCCCAGCCCAGCAGTTAAATAAATTGAGCAATGACTGACAGTAGCGAGGTAACATCAGGAAAAAGCTTGCCGTAGATGGTTATTTTTTTTTATGTTTAGCCAGCAGGATGGAGGAACAGATTCCCTCATCCACACAATCATGGTGGCTGGAGGAATTCCCCCCATCAGGACATTGTATCCTAACACAGGGAATCACTCCTGTCAAATACATTGATCAGCAGCCACAGCTGACTGGCTGCAGACACTGCTCAACATAGGATTTCCAGCATGTCCCTCAACAGAAGTCGATTAATCAATCAACTTCTGTCGAGCAAAGACAGCCCCACATTGATCAAAATGTGTAAATTTGCTGAACCAGAGGATTTCTGTCTATGGCCAGATTAAGCACAAACATGCGTAGTACAAGCAGTCCAAACAATACACAGGAATAATCCAGAAGTCAGTGACAGACAGACCACTTTCCAAGGAATAGGCAAAAAGACTTTTAAATTAGGCTATATTTCCAGCATTCTGTTTTATTATTCCTGATTAGGGTGTGGGTGTGTGCTGCAGAGACATTAGCTGCAGTACTGAATAATGACTAGCATATGACATAGACTGAAGTCTGGTCACTACACTAGTTATTCATGCTCAGCAGGTACACATATATTTTTAAGGCAAAATGAAGGTGATAGGTGTGTCCTCTGTTAGATATGGCACCTCATCCCTTAAATTGGTACAAGAGAAGAAAAAATATATATATAAAGAAATACAATATTTTATTATATGTCAAGCATGCAATTGAACAAAGTTTCGCCAAGTTGGCTTCTTCAGGGGTGTCATACTACTGTATATCACACCCCTGAAGAAGCCAACGACTTGGCAAAACATGTCGGGAAATTGTGCTATACCCTTTTATTAATGTACACTTCACAGTGTTTGTTTAATTGCATGCTTGACATATAATAAAATATTGTCTTTTTTTATATATTTTTTTCTTCTCTTATATTAAAAAATGTGTGCTAGGCACCATAATACTCCCCTTCATTCCCTTTATCTTGTACTTATATTTTTAAATATTCCTACTAAGCACTACAATGGCCTATTGGATGCTTCTCTGGATTCATCCAATGCTTCTAGGCATGCTACTGCTGTCCTGTCTACTCAATCACCCATTTCACTGGGTGAGATGGAAGCACCTTCAAATTAAAAGTTACTGTCGAGAACACATAGCTCCTGTTGTAGGATTGATCTTGCTTTTGCAAATACTGTAACTCTGCAAATGGTGCAGGAGGCTTCCTACCTGGCAGGTGGTATATCAGATCATACTCCATTTACAACAGTTCCTGTAAGGTTCGGGGGGAGAGTTTTGGAGGTTCCCCCAGGCTGACAGCAGGAGGAGAAGGTAGCTACTGCTGGGGCCCCCTTGCTCACCTCCTTCTAGGAGAGGAACCTGGACATTGCACTGAAACATATTGTTTTGGGTACTTTTAGGTTGGTTATGAAGGTTATGAAGAGAAAGTATACATCTGCCATTAAGGCTACACATACTGGGCCAGATTCAGAGAGCCATTACGCCGGCGTTACAGGAGATGCGCGGCGTAAGTCTAAATATGCGCCTGCGTATCGATGCGCCGCATCCCCAAAACGATATACGCATGAAATCTAAATTTTTTCCACCGCCGTAATTTCGATAGACCGGCGCATCCGTGCACGCAAAACTGCGCTAGACACACCATTGATTTGCCAGTCAAATATGCAAATGAGGGAGTTACGGCGATCCACAAAAGTAAGTTGGTGCAGCGCAGGCTATGCGCTGTGCGCAACAGCTGCACGTCCTGTCTAAAATTAGTCCATATAAAATTAGACAATCCGTCAACATGTCAGGTAAAGCAACACTGTTAGTGAGGAGCTGAGCAGTCACACTTGCAGGACAACAAACTGTATGCCAACATGCCAGGGGCATCCATGGTCATAGCTATACTACTGACTTTAGATGAGCAAAGAAGGAGGAGGGCACGGAGTAGGGCACGGGAGAGGATATACCGCACACGCATAGACATCTTTGGCATGAGTGATTCTGAGGTGTATCGCATCTTCAGATTCACCCCTCATGGAATTAACCACAACCCTGCAGGAGGACATCACCAGCCCAACACACCGCTCACATGCAGTGCAGCCACTGGTCAAGGTCCTGGCAACACTCCATTTCCTTGCCAGTGGCTCTTTTCAAAGAACAAGTGGAGTGGTGGCTGGGATGTCACAATCCTCCATGAGCAGATGTGTGCACCAGGTTATCCCTGCAATCCTTAGACGCATCGCCAACCAAATCATCAAACCCACCCAGGAGGACCTGCAGCTGAAGGCAATGACATATTTCTACAGAATTGCCAGATTCCCACGCACCGTGGGGGCCATTGATTGCACACATGTGGCACTCCAGCCCCCCCCCCCCCCCGTGAGACAGAGCACATATACCGCAATCGGAAGCATTGGCACTCCATCAACGTACAGGTGATAGTCGATGCCCAATGCCTCATATGGCACGTCCGTGCCAAACACCCCGGATCCAGCCATGACAGCTACATATACAATCAGAGCCCCATCCCAATGGAATTCGAACACAACATGTATGGGAACACCTGGCTGGTTGGTGAGTGACATGGGAGTCAGGCATGACTGTCCCCCCCATGATGCAGAAATCACAAGGGGCACATGCACTACTAACATCCTCCTGTCTTTTCCCTTCCAGGTGACTCTGCATATGCACTGGGACCCCATCTCATGACTCCTATCCGGAACCCCCAAACCCCAGGAGAGGAAAGATACAATGAAGCACACGCCCAAACCCGTGCAGTCGTGGAGCGCACCTTTGGCCTCCTGAAGTCACGTTTCCGATGCCTGGATAAGTCTGGGGGTATCCTGTTGTATTCCCCAAACTTTGTATGTCAGATCATCGGTGCATGTTGCATGCTGCACAACTTCGCAGTGAGAAAGGGCCTGGAGATTGACATACGTGATGACCTGACCCCCGAACCAGACAATCCCCCCCTAACCGAGGCTACCCCGTCTTCTGAGGGAAGAGCAGCCAGGAGACAGCTCACATTAGGCATCTTTGCACATTAAACACACACATTAATCATGGCACAATGAGAATGCATGCATGCACACCACTGTGGTCCCTAGCACACACACCCCACATCCTCATTAAATTGGATTGGCACAAGCCCACCATGCAGGACTTGTGAGCAGCAACGCCATGCCATGGCTCCCAATATGTCACTGTACATTCATACACCATTCACACGGACCTGGGGATCACTTCTCCCTGGTCCTGGGGAACCCTTCTCCACCACAAATGAGGGTGACACCCCTTTTCCGGCAGGAATGTCACCCCCACATTCAAAAATCAGGCAAAACCACTCACTCACAAAAACAAGCAGGAAAAATCAAGCAACAAAACAATCAAACAAAATCTATCAACAAAAGTCTCAAAAACAGTCACCAAAAAACACTACAGTATCAAATATATTATACAAAACACTAGCCCAAACAGTCAACAAATATATCAAACACAAGTCACAAACCAACAAACGCGAACAAACAACAGAACAAAAGCACCTTGCTGTATAGCAGGGGTCTCCAAACTGTGGCCTGAGGGCCAGATGTGGCCCTTTGCTAGCCTTTATCCGGCCCTTGGGGCACAATTCCTTACCACTGACATGAGGCACTATTCCTCCAATTGACACCAACAATGGGGCACTATATCATCCAATTATGGGATACTATTCCTCCTCCTAATAATAGGAGGAATGCTCTCCTATTGATCACCAACCCTGAGGCCATATTTGTTCTCACTGATGCCATGCCCGTGACATTTTCTTTTCCCTGCTGGCCCCAATCCAGCCCTCCTAAAATCTGAAGGGCAATAAAGTGGCCCTTTGTTTGAAAAGTTTGGAGACCCCTGCTGTATAGGAAGGGATACAAAGGGATGTACTTTTGCAAAGGAAGGGTGTTTGTGTCTGTCTATTTAAGCTCTCTGCGTAGCTCACTAAGTTGACCGGGTCCACTTCCAATCTCACTGATTGCGCCGTGCCGAATTGTGAGCATGCACAGAGAGGTGCTGACCATGGTCTGCCTAATGCGCGCATGCTCAATCCGGCCGTCCCTTCATTTGCATGGGGTCACGGCTCATTTCAATGTAACACGCCCACGTCCTTCTCAATTTGAATTACTCCGCCTTACGCCTCGGGAATTACGTTGCACCGGCGCAAATTTCTGCACAAATACTACGAGGATATGGTACTTGCGCCTCTACATTGCGCCGGTCTAACGTAAAGGAGGTGCGCTACTCCGGTCAATATATGCGCCAATGTACTTGAATCTGGCCCACTGAGTTTACTGAAAGAATTGCAAGATGAAGAAAGGCGGTGTTAACAGATCTATGCTTCCTCCTCAAGTGACAGCTCAGACATGGCCTTACTGGACATCAATTAAGCCCTTATATGACAAATCTAACCCATACTTTGTGTACTAGGAAGGATGTGATAAAATGGGAAAATTGTTATCTATACTGGTTGCAGTTCAACGGGCACAGACTAATATTCCATGCATCAAAATGATGATGGGGGAATCGTTTTTGGACCCAATCTTTTGTGCAATACCACAGTCTCCTGTATGCACTGTATCACCTGATACAATTATGCCTTGTTTCCACTGCACGGATCGGGTCGGGTCAGTCATTTTGGAGCGGTTCGGATGGGGCCGGTCTAATCGCGTGAGTGTTTCCACTGCAAATCGGACCGTAAGGGACCATTCAGGTTTTAGAAAAAATTCCTAGCGCATCCAACAATCAGTGAGATGCATTTGTAGGTCCGCCCTAACCGAACCGTTCCACTCTCTCTACGGTTTGGTTTTACGGTACGCTTTCATAATGGAAACACCCAAAATAGCGTACCGTACCGAACCGTACCGAACCGATCCGCTCAGTGGAAACGTGGCATAAGCAATGGAACCACTTCTCTCCTTTTCTATCAATTCACTGTCAGGGGAGGACAGGGCATTTCTGGATGCTGATTTTACTAGTAAGGAAATTTTCAAGGCAAATCAGGTCCTTTCCTGCTAATAAATCACTAAGCCCAGACAGTTTCCCTGCAGAATGGTACATATAGGGCACATGCTGAGATTCTGGTCCCTAGACTGCATTCACTTTATAAACATGGCCAGGTTTTCTCTACTCTTCCTGAGTCCATTTTAGATGCACATGTGATGCTTTTGCTCAAACCAAGTGAAGATCCTCTGGAGTGCTCCTCATATTGATTATTCCAGGTAGTAATATCATTGGTCTCAATTGACCAGATGGGATTTATGCCCCAAAAGTCAAAAGATACTAATCTCAGAAGACTTTTCTCTCATCTTTAGATTTCACACACACGCGTAGGCCCAAGGGCCATTATCTCTACAGACATTGAAAAGGCCTTTCATTTAGTTTATTGGTTATATATTAATAGGGTACTCCACCACATGGGCTTTGGGCTAACGTTTTTAAAATTACAATATTATATATTTATCCCAGAGCAGCTCTGAAAATAAGTCATGCTCATTTTCCCTATTTTTACACTCACAGAGGCACTAGACAGGGCTGTCCCTTATCACCTTTTTATTTGCCCTGATGATGGAGCATAAAGTTATATCACTTTGATTGTCTCACAGTGGAGGGTATGCAGTGTTCTTGACCCTTTTTGAATGACCCAGGCCCCTCATTGCATGCAGTCTTCCCAGTGCCGATCCTGACCTCCCTGGGGCCCTAAGCAAAATTACATGGCACATTAAAAATGAGAAGCGGGGAGGGGGGGGGGGTGTTCTGCTGTTGGAAATGACTCAGCCAGCGAGTTTAGAAGCGGGGTGAGGGGGCAAAAATGACTTCTCATCAGATGGGGCCTCTAGTAATTTGGGGGGCCCTAAGCGGCTTGCATAGTAAGCCTATAGGGCGGATCGGCCCTGAGTCTTCCCAATGTTTTATCAATTTACCAGATACTCTGGATTTAAAAGTGAATTGGGCTAAATCTTTTATTTTGCCGTTAGACCCCAGGACAAAAGCATCTGCGGATCCTGACCTCCCTCTTAGATGGGTTACCAGATTGATGTATCTAGGAGGTGCAAATTACAACTAAGGATTTAAACTATATGGCCCTAAGATTATTGTGCCTGTTTTCTATGCTGAAACAAACAATTGAGGCCTGGAAACACTTACCATTTTCCCTAATTGGCAGGATTAATCTCTTAAACCCTTTTTTTTTTATATTTTCGGAAATAAGTCCCTGTGTGGGTACATCATTCTTATTTAAAAGAAAGTTAATGTGTTATTTTGCGCCTTCATTTCACCATCCTTCCCCCCCCCCCCCCCCCGTATTGGACTTAGTGCTTTACAGCAGGGGTTTTTCAAACTTTTTTCAAAGAGGGCCAGATTTGATGAAGTGAAAATGCGTGAGTGCTGACCATTTTGCCTGACATTCTTTGAACCATTAAAAGTCAGTCTAAGTGTGTTCGTCCGAGCACTTATACACTGCCCAACAAGAATTTTCTCGCATTTTTGGCAGTGTATGGTGAAGAGATGAGGTTGGGCAAGTTATTTGTGTGTGTGTATATATATATATATATATACACACACACACACAATCTATCTATCTCTTTTGTGGCCCCAACTAATCCCTGAGCGCCTCTCAGGACTAAGGATGAGTCTGGGTGTGTTATTTGGATATATCGTATTTATCGGCGTATAACACGCACCTTCACTTTAGGAAGGAAGTTTTAGGAAAAAAAATGTTTTTAAATAAAGAACTGTGAAGCAAAATAAGGATCAGTGCCCATCAATGCAGCCTAATCAGTGCCCATCTGCAGCCTCACCATTGCCAGGAATGCACTCACTATTGCCATCAGTGAAGCCTGATCGATGCCCATCTGCAGTCTCGGAAGGGATGGGGGGGGAGCGGGACGAGCGCCAACAGATTACATACAGGAGAATCTCCTGTTTACACAGCAACCTCTTTAATACAATATCCCGCCTCCTATGATAGACAGAAGAGTCTTCCAATGGCAGCCCAGGATACGGCACATCCTATTACAGATAACGCAGAGTAAGCAGGAGATTCTCCTGTAGGTAATCTGATGGCACTCGCCCCCCCCCCCATCCCTTTCGTGGCAGCGCCTGAGGGCCACAAAAGATATGTATATTCAAATTACCAGGGGGGCCACATTAAACTATAACAGGGGCCGCAGTTGGACATGGCTGCATATGTGAGAGACATGGCTAGAGGGACATGGCTGAAGGGACATGGCTGCATATGTGAAGGACATGGCTAGAGGGACATGGCTGAAGGGACATGGCTGCATATGTGAGGGACATGGCTAGAGGGACATGGCTGCATATGTGCTTTACAGGAACCTATAGGGTGGCCTGGCACTACATGATCTTTGCAAATATTTTTTGGAAGGTCATATGGTCTTTTCTTGGAGAGGGTTGATGGGGGATGATAATGATGATGCTACTGTATTAAAGCTGCCCTAACAGGATCTAATGAAGTTTTAAAATATCTGCCCTATAGGGGACCTCAGGCACTGCATTACGTCACCGGCTCAATAAAACTCACCATAACAGCATAGGGTCAGGCTCACAAAATCCTGTACCTGACAGGAAATGGAGTCTCTTCCTATTCCCTACTGTGGTTGGAACTGTTGGATCCAGCTAAGCTATACGGGCAAATGTGACTTTGGTAGGTAAACTTTTGATAGTTAACAAATCAAAGGGTAAATACGCACTCCCCTGTTGTGATTTTTTGGTCCTGCACATCTGGATTTTGGTGCCAGTCTGGTGAATTAAACATTTATTGCAATGCCCCCAGGATTCTTAGAGCATATTTTTTAAAGAGGTAGTACAGCACAGTTTGTTTACTTTCAGAAACTTTGTCTCTGATTTAAAAAATTGGAAAGAGCTATTGGAAGGCAGGTGGAAAACTGGGGGGGTCACTGTGTGTACACATCTCATCTTAAGCTACTGAGCTCTGTAAGCAGCAAGCTTTCAGGAGAGATAAACTGTAATTAGAAATATATTTAATCAGAGAGGAGTTCTATCTGCTGCCCTGGTTATACAAGATTTGCAATATATTTAATTTGTATTTTTTATTCTTGCCAATAATAAATACAAATCTATATTAAACCCGCCATACATTCCAAGTTAATGGCAAATCAGTGAGCAGGATTGTAGGACCAAATTTTACTAAATGCCAGCATACAGGTTTAGGGTTAGGGGCGTGTCTCTTAATATATAATCCCAACTGAAAGAAATCATTTGGTATGGGCAGAAGAGGAAAAAAGGTAAAATCTGTCAACACAGAAACAGGTAAAAATATTGAAGGCAGTTCGATTGGGAAAAATTCTATAATTATATCTTTCAAAAATAATTTACAGTTTAAAATGATTGTAAATACAGCCTTTATGCCACTGTATACTATGACCTTGGATAGACTAGACAGTTATATAACTGTTTTATTGAATAAATGTATATCCTCATTAATTTGCCGACATCAGGTTGCTTTTGTGTGAGGTAGAAAAACTGAGGATCCAATTCATTATATAATACAATACAAAGAATAATATTAAACAAGATCAAGGGAAAGTCTATCTCATTAGATGAAGCACAAGCATTGAAATCAGTGCACTGGGGATATTAAAATGCTACATTGTAGAAGTTTCCGTTTAATTAATTGACTTACTATATTCACGTTACTTTATAGTCTAACCCATGGTGAAAGTTTTTTCCTAATTTTAGATACCTTATTTATGATGACTTTTCTCATTCTAACACAGGAAAGGCATTTAATGGATTTAACCGATAGTTATTTAGAGGGTTCGTCCAACAAAAAGTTTTTTAATCAGAGGTGGATCTTGGTAGGTTGAGTCAGCTCCTGACTTTATATATTTCAATCATTTTTATTCAAGTATCAAGATATTGTTGTACAAGGCACATTATTAGAATAGTGCAAATAAGTGTTCAAGTTTTTGCAAATACAAAAATGCCTCTCCCTCCAAAAGCCTACAATTATAAATCTTAACATCAAGTAGAGAGATCTCAACATTAAATTATCTCGGGTGAGAGTACCAGCAGAAATAACAATACAAAATAGAGGGATAAAAATCATTAACAACAGGGCAGAGGAGCCAACTGTGTAGTGTCCCAATGAGCAATATTTGAGCCCCTGACTTTATATCCTGTATGTCTTGGATACTTCAGTAATGAGACCTCTTTGTCATTCCTGACTATGTCTGTCTACCCCCAGGGTGTTTTAAATGTTTCCAACCACTTTTGCATGTTTCAGTAACTGTCGTTGTACTCTGCAAAGCTAATAATAAATAATTTCAGGGAGATGATAGTCACCGCTCCAATAAGGTATGGGGATGGATGCGTTTCCTCTCAGGCCGCGTACACACGATGAGACATATCCGATGAAAACGGTCCGTCTTCTGGGAGATTTTGGTCTGATGTGTGTACACACGATCAAACCAAAATCCCACGCCGCCACGTCAGCAAACCAGGAAGTAAAATGCTTTCACGCATGGGTCGAATTCATTCGACGCATGTGGGAGATTTCAGTCCGCTGGTTAGGCGTACTAACCAGTGGACATGTCCGACGAACAGGTTTTCAGCGGACAAGTTTTAAAGCATGTTTTAAAACTTTTGTCTGCTGGAAACCTGTCCGCTAGGCCGTACACACGATCGGATATGTCTGCTGAAACTGGTCTGCGGACCAGTTTCAGCGGACAAGTTTGATCGTGTGTATGCGGCCTTAGAGAAACCCAAAAATGTTTGGACAGCTGCACTCTGGAAAAACTTTTTTGGTTGCCTTTATTTGGTAAAAGTAATCAAAACACCGCATAGGGGAAAAGAGGGAAAACAATAGAATTGGTCACAGAGAGGAATGATGGGGTAAATCATATAAATGCACCAAAATAACCACAGAAGTGAGGGATCACGAGGAGAATGCACAAGAAAGGGGATATTAGTCCCCCTTAAAAAACAGTAGATACCTAGGGGCTATAGGGGCTCAATTATGGATTAATTATACACTAATTTATCTGAGTGGGGTTTTTAAAAAAAAAAAATGTTTTCCCCTCTCATTCTCGGTACAGGGGAAGGGGTGGGGAGAAAGGTAAGAGAAAGAGGAGAGAAAGCAAATAAACAAAAGGTGCAGGATTGACCAATTCCGACAATGTTGTTATTATTATTTTAGTCTTGTTATTATTATTTCCGTTATGTTGTGTAATTAAGTAATCCTGAATGCATTTAAAAATGAATTAGATGTATGTTATTGTAAATGTAATATTATATGTGTATGTTAAACATTTTTGAATAAAAATAAATAGAAACAAAACACCGCACATCACAGCAAAAATAGGGGCATACAGCTGACGTTTTGCACTATCAATCAGTGCTTACTCATGAGTAAGCACTGATTGATAGTGCGAAACGTCAGCTGTATGCCCCTATTTTTGATGTGATGTGCAGTGTTTTGAATACTTTTACCAAATAAAGGCAACCGAGAAGGTTTTTTCCAGAGTGCGGCTGTCTAAACATTTTCTTTCTACAATAAATAATTTCAGTATGGAAATACCACATTATTGCCACAGCAAGTATGCAGACCCCAAGGGGTATAAGAACAGCATCTACCCCATTCTTAGAAGTATCAGGCATTTCACCTGGTGAGCGAATGGAATGGCAGAGGAGCAAACACTAAGTAGGTATAAGCATGGGGCATTGGTGGATATTAAATAAAATGCAACCTTTGCCCTAAATGGGCAAAGTACAGGCTCACATTAAAACACCCCTCTGTGGTTTACATTTTTTTAAATCCATTTTGCAACTCTGTAAGATATTAAAAAATGGGTTGGATAACACAACATCATTAAACTCACATTTCGTATGTGTGTAGGAGATCATGAACTCACACATTGTGGGTCATCATCATAATATTCTGCACTCACCGAACAATGATGCAAAGAACAGCACCAAGGTCATATGTTCAAAATGCTCCCTGCATGACTGAAACTATCCCTGGACAATAAGATAGGAGGAAAAGGACCCAGAGTGTCACAAAAGCCACAAGGCATTTGAGAAAAGTAAATATACTAAAATGTACCTAAAATATTACAAGTATGGGAACCTCTTTGGGAAGAAGGACTAAGAAAGCAGAGGGGGGATGTAATTGGGCTTTAAGCCAACCTTTACTCAAAATAGGATTGAGCAATGTATTGTACTTTTTTTTAAAGTGGAGGAAATTATTTGAAGAATTTAATAATTCACTGTGTACATTAACCTAAGATGATATAACATTTTTTTGCAGTCCTGACCAATGCTAGATTTATATTGCTGAACATGTTTTTGTTATACTTTAGAGCTAGGAAGCAATTGACTGTGTGAGATATTTACATCGCACAAAAGCTGGGAGAAGTGGCTTTATCCAGAGGTCCCCCAGGGAATTACCCTACGTTGGCTTAGTATAAAACCAATAGATTATGCTATGCTGTGCTAATGTCAATCTGTGACACACATCCCTGATTACAGGCTCTTCCTCTTCTTGAGTTTTTAAAATCATTACAAGTTACCACACATTCTGTAATACATACATTGTGCTGGGACTTTTTGACTGTCCATCTCAGCAGTGAGTTCAGTTTATTATGGACTTCGGGCTGTTTTTAGATCATACGTAAGGGTCATTGTACACAAAAATGTGTGTTTTGCTTCTGGCATAAGTTTGAGTGATTGTTTGAATTTTAATTTGGATTTTATGCAACTTCTTTGTAAATTGCTCATATGATGGTGACAGATAATAGATAAACAATGCTTCCAGGTACAGAAAATGTCTGTATGTATTAGGTGTGATCATTTGAAAAACTTAAACCTTTATTGAGTTTAATAGAAAGGCTTCCATTGCTATTCAACCTTCTAATAAAAAGTCCAAGGAGTTAAAAAACTGAAATTGAGTTGACTAAATAGTGTTGCTGTGTAGATCCTTTTTTTTTTCTTAGCATTTTAGCATCCCTATGTAGCCTTTTGGAGCCAAATGATGTGCCCCCCTCGCCCAAATTGCATTTCCTACCTCCCCATGGCTCCCACTGGCAGTATTTTTGCTCTATGGTTGTTCTACTCATGTAGGTTTCACCTGTTCTCTAGGCTGAAAAATCCTCACTGATACAGGGTGTGGCACTGACATGGTGAAATCAGAGTCAATCTCTGCACCAGCACATGGTAACTTTCAGGTCAGCATGCATATTCCTCTCATGATAAGCTTCCTTAAGGTAGAGTTAATGAGTCAGGCTTTTCTGGTTGAAGCTTAGCTCCTGCCTAGAGGTTTGTTTTAATAGACACACAAAGGGTTAGATCCTCTGTCAGGTTTTAACTGCCATGTTTCCTGACTGGGTGTAATTTCTCCACAAGTGTGGGAGAAATATCTCTACTTGAGACACAGATAAAAACAGAATCACATTTGTAGTAGAGTTGGGAAGAGTTATCTTCTGTCTAGAACCATGCTCTCACATTTTTGTACAGGTGTCACACAGGAAGTGTGAGAGAATCTCCCCATTAGGGTCACAGACTGAAATAAAAGCAAATCTGAAATTGTAACTCTTCCTCACCTTAGACTTAAATATTGACAAACAGGATGTATAATTATATCAGTAAAATGTATCTGAAAATAGATTAAATTTGAATAAAATGTCCTAATGTGTTGTATGCATCACTGTATGCCGGACCTTCAGAGTGCATTGCGCCAGTGACGTCACCGGCTGCATGCAATCTGAATATCTCCTAAACATTGAAAGTTTAGGAGATATTCACAGTGCATATAGGTAAGCCTTATTATAGGCTTACCCATAGGTATAAGTGCTTTAACAGAGTTTATTACCACTTTAACCACTTTCTTACTGTGCACATATACCCCCTTCCTGCCCAGGCAAAATTTCAGCTTCCGGCACTGCGTCGCTTTAACTGACAATTGCGCAGTCGTGCAATGTGGCACCCAAACAAAATTGGCATCCTTTTTTTCCCCACAAATAGAGCTTTATTTTGGTTGTATTTGATCGCCTGTGCAGTTTTTATTTTTTGGGCTATAAACAAAAAGAGGTCGTCAAATTTGAAAAAAAACACAATCATTTTTACTTTTTGCTATAATAAATATCCCATTTAAAAAAAATCTCAGTTTAGTCCGATACATATTCTTCTACATATTTTTGGTAAAAAAAAATTGCAATAACCGTATAGTGACTGGTTTGCGCAAAAGTTATAGCGCCTACAAAATAGGGGACATAATTGTGATTTTTTTTATTATTATTTTTTTACTAGGAATGGTGGCGTTCTGCGATTTTTATTGGGACTGCGACATTATAGGGGACACATCGGACACTTTTGACACATTTTTGGGACCATTCACATTTATACAGTGCTGTAAACATGCACTGATAACTGTATAAATGTGACTGGCAGGGAAGGGGTTAACACTAGGGGCAAGGAAGGGGTTAAATGTGTAGCCTAGTGAGTGTTATAACTGTAGAGGGAGGGGGGTGACTGGGGAGGTGACCGATCTGTGTCCCTATGTACAAGGGACACAGCATCGGTCTCCTCTCCCTGACAGGATGTGGATCTCTGTGATTGCACACAGATATCCACAGTCCAGCTCAGTTACTGGGCAATCGTGGGTGCCGGCATGCACGCGCATCGTGTTCCTGGGAAAATGGCGGGAGCGCGCGCGCCACCTAGCGGCTTTAAAAGATGAGGACGTCATATGACGTCCTGTCAGAATAACTGAGCTACCTTGCCATCGACCACCGGGTATATAATCGCAGCTTCTCTCACCTTTGACAGAGTTAATCTCCACTTACACCCTAAACAGCAAACACCTTTTGCTGCTCGGGGATTTCAACCAAACAGGATCCCATTGCCGACGCCTGCATTGACCACTTGGAAGGTCTAGGGCTGCAGCAACTAGTATGTGGGCCCACACATACTTCAGGTCACACGCTCGATCTTATTTTCAGACAAGATCTGGAAATAAACATTCTGAAAAATGAATCATTGCCATGGACAGACCACCATGCAATAAAATTCACAATTACCATAAATGCCCCCTTAATAAAAATGGTAAGACCAGTGACAACGCACTGGACTAGTTCACAGAAGAAGCTCCATTCGGAACTCTTCAAAACTACCTTAGGGAACAAAATAAAAACAATCCAACTACAGCAAACAGCAACAAAAACACTGGATGCTATAAACACAGCTCTACTACAGTCAGCCGACTTAGTAGCACCCAAACGCAAAACCTGCATCCGAAAAAACAACTCCAGCTGGTTTAACGACCAACTATTGTTGCTAAAGCAAGCATGAAGAAGAGCGGAAGCAGCCTGTAAAAGAAGCTCTTCAGAGGAAAACCATACCATCTATAAGGAAATAACAAAAAAAATACCACAAAGAAATCTTTAAAGCCAAAAAAATAATAATTTTGCCAATATCATTACTAATGCCCTCAACCGTCCCCGCAAACTCTTTAATTTAGTCACCCAGACCATGAATCCAATCTGTCACGAAGCCCCCAATTCTGATACCCAAGAATTTTGCAGTGAATTGTCGGATTACTTTAACAAAATTGAGGGAATCTGTGAAAGCATTCACCAAAATATAACTCCCATTAACCCCCAGCCTCAACCATACGCCCAATACCCACACAAATTTGCCAACAAGCAACAAAAAACATCATCAATACCCTACGAAATAGCACAGCACCGAATGATATCATCCCCACCAAACTGCTGAAGGAATGTGCCGATATCCTGGCACCACCGATCACACAGCTTATAAACCAGTCATTCAAAGAAGGTATAGTGCCCACCCACCTAAAACAAGGTATAATTAAACCTATTTTGAAGAAACCCACTCTGGACCCCAAAGACCCAAAACACTGTCGTCCCATAACAGGCCTAAATGTCCTGTCTAAGGTGATGGAGAAAGTAGTGGTACAACAGCTACAACATCACTTAGACACCCATAATTTGCTAGATCCTCTTCAATCAGGTTTCCTTCCCGGACACGGGACAGAAACAGCATTACTCAAAATATGGGATGACGCTCTCGAGGCCGCAGACGAAAGAGAATATTGTCTTCTAGTACTGTTGGACCTAAGTGCAGGTTTTGACACGGTAGACCTCAAACTATTACTGACTCGGCTAGCGGAAGTAGCCAGAGTCCCAGAAGGTGATCTATCCTGGTTCTCCTCTTTTCTGGAAAACCAATCACAAATAGTGAAACTAGGACGTTTCACTTCTGAAAAACGCACGGTGTCATGCGGAGTCTCTCAAGGATCCCCTCCGTCGCCGGTGCTATTCAACATCTACCTCCGCCCTCTCTTTGAAATCATCAGTAGCCAAAAACTACTTTACCACTCATATGCAGATGACTCACAACTGTATTTTCGCATCTGCAACAAAAAGGATCATCATCTCTGTCTATAGACATGCCTCTCTTTGATAGAAAACTGGATGACAAAGAGTTATCTTAAACTCAACAGTTCAAAAACAGAACTTCTCCTGTTTCACGCCAGTCGAAAGAGTCAACTGGCAACAAATTGGACTCCCCCGCCCATTCTGGGCAAAATCATCACCCCTAGCACCAAAGTCAAAAGTCTTGGGGGCATCTTTGACACCTACATGACAATGGATACACAAATCAGACTTACTCCTTTTATTCCTAAAGAAGACATAGCAGTCGTGGTGGGAACAATTGTGAACTCCAGACTCGACTATGCCAATGCCCTTTATCTTGGACTCCCAAAGTACCAAATCGCTTGTCTGCAAGTCATTCAAAATACGGCCGCCAGACTGGTGACTGGGATAAAACCCTGGGAATCAATCTCAGCTTCGCTGAGAACCCTTCATTGGTTACCAGTAAAAGACAGAATTGCTTTTAAAGCACTCTGTCTGGCGCATAAGTGCATTCATGGGAAGGCCCCCCAATATCTATGCGAAAAATTTAAGTAAGTCATTATTTTGCTCCACCGTCCAATGAAATCGCACACAAATGATTTTATGTGAATACTGTTATTATAAACCTTTCCATAGTGACCTCCACCTCAAATAAATGATAAACTGCACAATCTGTACTCAGAACACTTCTCTTTTTTGGGAATTACAATTTCTATAGTCCATCAATACTACCACCATAACTCCCAACTAGCGTGCAGAATATTATTTTAATAGATCACTGTCATTCAGTGTGTCTACCACCACCACCATCCAACCGATCTGTATAACTCGGATATTGACTCACTGATAGTAAGGTCAATCTGGGCCTTGTCCTTTAAATAGGGCTAGATCTCTATTTACTGTATATAATAATATTCTGACATAAGCAGGTCAGTTGGATGGTGGTGAATACACTGAATGACAGTGATCTATTTAAAGGGGTGTTCCAGCCGCAATTTTTTTTTTTTTAAAGTCAGCAGCTACTAACAGTGTAGCTGCTGACTTTAAATAAGGACACTTACCTTGTCCTACTTGCCCGCGCTGATGGCCCCCCCGATGCCGGTCCCACGATCGATCCAGGTCCCGCGCCGCCATTCACACTATGGGAAACAGGCAGTGAAGCCGTACGGCTTCACTGCCCATTTCCTACTGCGCCTGCGTGAGTCTCACGCTGGCTTGTGAATGGGCGGCTGCTCTCTGAGAACACACACAGTTCCCAGAAAGCAGCGCGCCCCATTCACAAACAGAAGAAGCAGAAGAAAAGACACCACGGTGTGGAAGAGGCAGATTACGGACTTCCGCATAGCAACAGGTATTTCGGGTGAGTATATTTTTTTTTCACGTTTTTATTTATTTAATTTTTTTAAGCTAGATGGGCAAATGTGGTTTTCCTGGGTGGAACTCCGCTTTAAGTAATATTCTATGCTAGTTGGGAGTTCCTGTGGTGGTAGTATGGATGGACTACAGATATAGATATTCATAAAGAAGAGGAGTGTTCTAGATACAGACTGTGCACTGTATTATTTATTTGAGGTGGAGGACACTGTGGAAAGATTTATACTAATGGTATTCACACAAAATGTAATTGTGTGTGATTTCATGGGATTTTAGAGCAATGTAATAAATAACTATTTATATATTGTTTATGTATGTGGTGTTATTGTATGTACTGTATGTATATACAGAGTACAGTACACATGTAAAAATATTTATTTTGATGCACTTTTGATTTGGTTGTACAAAAGTTTTTTTATTTTGTTGATCGTATAATCACTATCCCAAGGTTTGAATAGAGTTCTGTACCATTAGACTAGGAGTAACTCATCAATCAAAGTCAGCAATAATGGGTGCTAATAAGCATTAACTATATTATACTATAACTAGTCTAGAGTACACTCTAGGAGGATGCTTAGGATATGGTACAATGTCCTCTCAGAGCAATAGCAATAAGCAATAGGTAAAGGTCTTTGTGTAGCAGTTGTAAAGGGACAGTCTTTAGTCCTAACGCTTCAGCTGGATATCATTGGGGACCAGTTTTGCCATTGGTGCACATGAAAACAGTCCCAGTCAAGCCTGCAGGCAGTAATAAGGCTACTAGTTGTCTGTATGGTCAGTTCCTAATGGTGTCAGTCTCTCTAGCAACAGATATTAAATCCCCACAGCAGCAGTTCATCAGTCCAAGCTAAATTTCAGCTCACCATTCGGTCACACACAGCGAATTAGGCCACTTTCTGCTCTACACCCAGGTGACTCTGTCTGTGAGCACCCCCAAACTCAGCAATCTGGATCCCATTCAGGTTGCCATCATGCAGCAGTGATGGTGCACACTGAGCAGCAATGTACACAACAAAAAAGAAGCTATTCAAACTGAAGCCTAAGAAATGCAGCTCTTTTCTCTACTTATCGCCATCTACCTCTGGGAACTGTAGTCCAGTGGTCCATAAGAGTCCATAGCATGGGTCCCTTCCTGTACTTCAATTTCCATATTCCATTGTGGCCACTGGCCAGCATAGAGGTCATTGGAATTCTTAAGGTTTGTCTGTTTCCCCTAGTGGCTGGAGTCAGGAATTGTTACTAGGTTTAGTGAGAGTATAGAGAGCAGATGCACAGTGTTACTCTCATTATAGTTTCTTATAAGAGGGGTGGAGACAAGACCAGTCCCTCGGCACAAGGAGAGAGAACAGTAGTGACCGGTCTGTGTTACAGAAAACTTCTACAAGGCAAAGTGCAGGAGACGATTTATGCTGGATTATTGCAGATTATTATAGAGGAACTACACAAAGCTTCTTCTTTAAAATGTTCTAAACTGTCTGAATACATTTGTTTGGGTATGATTCAGGTGTGGGATTATTTTTACACTTTGGTAAATGGCTATTTAGTGGGACTGAACTATCTGCACATTATGAAAAATTTCAAAAGTCATACATCACTTTTGACTGGGCCAAATCTCTGTCCTATTATTAAAATAATGCATCAAGACAAACACATAAATGTCTTGTGTTTGCTTTCAGCTCTGTAGGAGAGCTTCTGGCACTTTTGCTGCAATGGTTTAACAACATTTTAGATTAAAGAATATTTAGCTTACATTTTCTCAAACTATCACAAGACCTTTAAAATCAATCTCAGAATATTAAGAGATTTTAGGAGACTTCTACTCCAGAATTTGTGCTCCTAATGTGGACCTTATTTGACAATAAAAAGTCTGCCTAACTGACAGCCTTCCATCCACAAAATGGAAATGGTTTTGAAAAGCCATTGAAAAAAAAGTAAAAAAAAAGAAAAAGGAAATACTATATTTATCGGGGTATTGCGCGCTCCGGCGTATAGCGCGCACCCCTAAAGAGGACCCGCATTCCTGTGGAAAAAAGATTTTTGTACTTACAGTTTTGGTGTCTTGCGTGGCGTCCATCGGTGGCCTCGTCGGGTCCGGCATCCGTCTGCGGCTTCGGGTGTCCTCTTCATCGGGTCCGGCGTCCTTCTGCGGCGTCCTCCCCGCTCGATCCCCGCTTTCCCACGCCGAGTTTGAATACATGTGCCGGCATATACCGAGCGCAGTACACTCGTGTATAGTCGGGCAGGCTCGGCTATTCTAGCGCTGATGTCCTGTACGTCCAGGATGTGAGCGCGAGAGGAGCCGAGCCTGCCCGACTATACACGAGTGTACTGCGCTCGATATATGCCGGCGCAGTACACTCGTGTATCGTCGGGCAGGCTCGGCTACTCTCGCACTCACGTCCTGTACGTCCAGGACATGAGCGCGAGAGGAGCCGAGCCTGCCCGACGATACACGAGTGTACTGCGCTCGGTATATGCCGGCGCAGTATTCAAACTCGGTGCGGGAAAGCGGGCATCGGCGTATATCGCGCACCCAGGATTCTGGGGCAAAAAAGTGTGCGGTATACGCCGATAAATACGGTATATACACAGTGGGCAAAATAAGTATTGAACACATCACCATTTTTCTAGATAATATATATATCTAAAGGTGCCATTGACCTGAAATGTTCACCACATGTCAGTGACAATCCAGGCAATCTATACACACCAAAACAAATAAGGTAAAAAATTAGGTGTTGTGCTTTTTTAAGGTCATTTTTACCCACACAGTAATTTATTTTGAATTCTTTTATAACGAAGATATTTTTAAATACAAGTCAATCTATGTCTATAATATGAAACTTATTCACAGAGACGTATGATCATACAAAATAGCTAATTTATTGGTAGACAAAATATGAATATTTACATGAAATTAAAATATTCATTGCGTTACATGAACGACTTGAAAATCAATAAAATACCCCCAAAATGGGCATGCAATACCTTTGATCTGTGTGTCATGGTAAGTTCTAAAAATAAATTTATATAAATGACAATGAAACAAAAGCGTCTATTTCACATGCCCAACCGTTACTATACTGCAGGTAAGTAAGTGGTTAACAATGTGAAATATATTGGACGTTTGTTTTGTCAGTAAAATTGGAACTATGTAAAAATAAAAAGATAATGAAAACTTGTACTCTTTTTAAGGAAAAACCTACCAGTTATTGATAATGAGAACAAATCATGATTACAAGATATTCAATACTTTGTACTTTAGAACCTTTTTCTAGGGAACAACAATAGTTTCAAGATAAAAAAAATTGCATAATTACTGATACCAAGATGACTATTTCCTACTGGCAAGTGACCAGAGCTAAATGGTTGCAGTCTATGGATCTTCATTGTCTTCATGCATTGTGCTCGTGTGCCCCGCCCCATTGGAAGTCAGTCCTCAGTCATCCCTGCATCTCTCCTCTCATAGGGTCCCTATTGATGGGGGTTTCTCTTCTCTATTCATGGGGTCTCCCTCTTTTTATATATATCAGGACAATAAGACCATAAAGTTATACTCAGTTCTGCCTATTCAATACGTGTCCTCCACTCATAGGTCCGTGGCACACATGGGAGTTGCTGTCACGGAGTGTCTGGTTTCTATTGGTTGGCAGCTTAATGTTTAACTGTTCCCTAGACTCGGAGAAGTAATATCACTTTTAACCACCAGGTGTCTCACCTTTATTGTGAGATTATCTATACGTTAATATCTATATTATTGGGGAGACTATCCATATATATATATATTTTGCATCCTACATAACATACTTCTATATTCCTTTATAAACGTATATCTTTTACAAACAGTTTTTCTAAATATGCATAGGTTATATCTCTCAGTCAATGCAAAATAATTATCAATGTGGATACATGAATCATTTTGATATGTGTTTGATAAATATGTGTTACAGGTTAATTTACATTTTTATAGTGACAATTTGATATCTTTCATAATATTGGTTAGCTCTCCAAAACACTTCTATTTAAACTCACATTTCTCATATATGAGGAAAGAAAAATGGACAGCCGCACTCCAATGGATGAAAAGACTTAAAAATAGTGCCTGTTTATTCCAGTCAAAAAACTAAAACAGCAAAAACAGCAAACAGTGGGGTAACAAAAGCTGACACGTTTCACATCGACAACCGATGCTTAGTCATAGCTAAACATAATGATAAAAAAAATCTCATTTATAGAAAGAAAAAAGTCCCAGAAACCATCTGATGATTCATTAATTAGTCTCCTGGTGGGGCCTGGCTAATGCTGGTAATCGTGTACACCTGTTGAAAGAATGCAACAAGGAAAAAACACAGTCCATCATGACTAGATGGGAACATAATATATACATCGGCCGATTAAAATTGGTTACACCAGTCTAATAGCAGCAAACCTAGTTTCAACCCCCCAATCTTTCATGGAGGGCATAGTGCCCTCACAGTTGAAGGAGGGTATAATTAGACCCATCCTGAAGAAATCTACCCTGGACCCCAAGGATCCACTCCACCGCCGCCCCATAACAAGCTTAAACACTTTCTCCAAGATTATGGAGAAAGCAGTGGTGAAACAGCTGCAACAGCATCTAGATACCCACAAACTACTCGACCCATTTCAATCAGGTTTCCGACCCGGACACGGGACGGAAACAGCATTGCTCAAGATATGGGACGACGCCCTCGAGGCCGCAGACGAAGGAGAATCTTGTCTTCTGGTTCTGTTAGACCTGAGCGCAGCCTTCGACACAGTAGACCACAAGCTTTTATTGACCCGGCTAGCTGAAGTAGCCAGAGTCGCAGAAGGCGATTTATCTTGGTTCTCCTCTTTTTTGGAAAACAGATCATGCGGAGTCCCTCAAGGATCCCCTCTGTCACCGGTGTTGTTTAACATCTATCTTCGTCCACTATTTGAGATCATCAGCAGTCAAAAACTGCTCTATCACTCATATGCAGACGACACGCAACTGTATTTCCGCATTTGCAATAAAAAGGATCACCACCTCAATCTAGAGACATGCCTCTCTTTGATAGAGGACTGGATGACAAAGAGTTATCTAAAACTCAACGGAGCGAAAACAGAACTCCTTCTGTTTCACGCCAAACGTAAGAATCAACCTGCAACAACTTGGACACCCCCACCCATTCTGGGCAAAATCATCACCCCTAGCGCCAAAGTCAAAAGCCTCTGGGTCTTTTTCGACTCCTACATGACAATGGACGCACAAATAGAGTCAGTAGTCAGCGGATCTCACCATCTGCTGCGTCTACTACGTAGGCTTATTCCTTTTATTCCCAAAGATGACATTGCGGTCGTGGTGGGAACAATTGTAAACTCAAGATTAGACTATGCAAATGCCCTTTACCTTGGACTCCCAAGGTACCAAATCGCTCGTCTACAAGTCGTTCAAAATACGGCCGCCAGACTTGTGACTGGGAAAAAACCTTGGGAGTCCATCTCACCTTCACTGAGAGTCCTTCACTGGTTACCAGTAAAAGACAGAATTACTTTTAAAGCACTCTGTCTAACGCATAGATGTATCCATGGGAATGCTCCCCATTATCTATGCGAAAAAATAAAAGCCCATAACCCCAATCGCGTCTTGCGATCCACTAATCAAAATCTCCTGCAGATACCGAAAGCCGGATACAAATCCAAAGGAGATAGAAGATTTGCGGTCCAAGGTCCCAGACTATGGAACGCCTTGCCAACCAGTATTCGGTTGGAGGAGAACTACTTAGCATTCAGGAGAAAGATCAAGACTCATCTCTTTTGATATCAAAAGAGACAGGAACAACAAGCTCCCAGAGGCGATTCAGTTCGCATGTGCCGCGCTATACAAGTTTTCATTCATTCATTCATTCAAGAAAATATATACAGTGGATGTGTGTTGAGAACATATGTGTTACAATGTAAAGAAACCTTGGGCCAGATTCAGATACACTTAATATTGCGCTGCGTAATCAAAATACTCTACGCTGCCGTATTTCACCAGGCTCTACACCGAATCCTGGTAGATTTTTGCCCGTACGCTACGGCGACGTAGTCTATTTCTCGCCGCGTAATCGAAATACGCGATTGGGGGGCGTGAAGCATTTAAATTAAGCGCGTACCCGCGGCGATCGAACTGCGCATGCTCCGTTCAGAAATTTCCCGCTGTGCATTGCGTGAAATCACGTCGTTACGTCATTCGTTGTTTGAGTAGCGTCGTTTACGAACATTCCTATTCCCGGACGACTTACGTTAAAAATAATAAAAGACGTCGGAAAACGTAGAAATTCGACACGGGAACGACGGCCATACTTAACATGGGCTGTCTAATATTAGACCAGCAAAAAGCTGGTATAGTGTTACGCAAAAAAAAGATGACTAAAGGTGCCGTAAGAGATTGCGAATGAAGATCGTAATTTCGGGGATCGCCGGCAAAAGCTCATTAGCATACCCCGACGTGGAAAACGACGGGAAGTCCACCCAGTGGCCGCAATTATATTGCAGCGTAGATCCGAAGGCGTACAAACACGTAATCCAGTCGAATTGAAGCCCGCAGCCGTCTATTCATGGTTTGAGGCTTCCGACTAGCTAGAAAACGCGCGTAATTTGAAATTACTCCAGTCTAACACCAGTTAGACAGGTGTAATTGCTCTGTGAATCTGGCCCCTTATTTTTATCCCAATGGAAGTATGACATTACATATTCTACAACACTGATAAACAAGTGGGATGAGAAGATATAATGAAATAAAATAAAAACCCAGCCAAAGCGTGTGAATCATGTTACGCCGGACGTGTAAATAATTATTAAAATGTATAACCCATAGAAAATGGTGTTTTAGAGGCGTGCTGCAAGAGGGAAAGAGGGGGAAAAGGAGAGGATTGGTAGTTGCTGGTTGAACCGATGTAAATGTGTAGCGTTCCACATCATATGAGATGGAAACAATATTGAAAGATCAAGTGACCAAAGTATATACGTTAGGTGTCCTCAAAACAGCAGAAAAGCGTGAAAGCACGAAATAGGGTAAAAGTTACTGGGTTAAAAAGAAATGTGTATTACCCTTGCCCCGTAAGGAGATTAAATGTCTTCAGTGTTTAATCCAAATCCCTAACGACCCATAGAAAATTGTGTTTTAGCGTGTGGCGTGCTGCAAGAGGGGAAGAGGGGGAAAAGGAGAGGATTGGTAGTTGCTGGTTGAACCAATGTAAATGTGTAGCGTTCCACATCATATGAGATGGAGACAATATTGAAAGATAAAGTGACCAAAGTATATACGTTAGGTGTCCTCAAAACAGCAGAAAAGCACGAAAGCACAAAATAGGGTAAAAGTTACTGAGTTAAAAAGAAATGTGTACTACCCTTTCCCCGTAAGGAGATTAAATGTCTTCAGTGTTTAATCCAAATCCCTAACGGCCATAGTATTCTCATTGCTCATTTCTCATATATCTCATTCGTCTAACAAAGTTTCCAAATCAACAGATGCAATGATTATCTTTTCCCTCTGTCCTAAGATGTTATTGATAATGTAAACATTATTATACCTATTGTTTCAAGGTTAACATATATTCTTTTAATACCATGTGTATTTTAAGATAATTCTGACTTGTATCATTTCAAATTTCTTTTGCTATGTGTTCGGATGGACTTCGGCAGGATTCAAGGATATTTTAAAAGTGACACACATCTTGTTTAAACAGTTCTTTACTTGAACACAATGGTTTTTCTTGGATAAGGCTTATTTCCATGTGATATATGCTTAGTTAGCTATCTGTGCAAACTTTTCCGATGGCAGGATAACTAGTAACTAGTATCCTCTAGTACAGTGTTTTTCAACTCCAGTCCTCAAGGCACACCAACAGGTCAAGTTTTCAGGATTTCCCTCAGATGAAATTGCTGTGGTGATTATTAAGGCAGTGAAACTGATCAAATCACCTGTGCAAAATAATGGAAAGCCTGAAAACATGACCTGTTGGTGTGCCTTGAGGACTGGAGTTGAAAAACACTGCTCTAGTAAATATTAAATTATTATTATTATTTGCACCAGAATCATAACAAATGGAAAGACACAGGGATGCCTGACACATGCATTGAACACATAAAGAAAGGGAGGTGTAAAAAAAGCATGGAAAGCCAAGACTCTAGCTGAAATCTATCTGTAATTAGAAAGCAATCCTGTCACTTGTCAGTGCAAATTAATATCAGCTGGTTCAGTCCCAACTGATGGCCTATCAAAAAAAATCTTATTACCAAGGTGTCACACAAGAAACATCTTAAGATGGATAAAAGAAAAGAGCTCTCTCAAGACCTTCACAGCCTTATTGTTGCAAAACATACTGATGGCATTGGTTACAGAAGGATTTCCAAATGTCTAAATGTTCCAGTGAGCACTGTTGGGGCCATAATCCGGATTTGGAAAGAACATAATTTCACCATAAATCAGCCACGACCAGGTGCTACCCGCAAGAGTTATGACAGAGGACTGAAAATAATAATCAGAAGAGTTGTCCAGCAGCCAAGGACCACTTGCAAGCAAGACATTTCAGGAAGACAATGACAAACACAAAGCCAAGGAAACTCTCAACTGGTATCAAAGAAAAAAAATAAAGCTGCTAGAATGGCCTAGTCAATCACCTGACTTGAATCCAATAGAAAATCTATGGAAAGAATTAAAGATCAGAGTTCATAGAAGAGGCCCACAGAACCTACAAGATTTGAAGACTGTGTGGAATAATTGGCTAAAATCACACCCGAGCAATGCATGCAACTAGTTTCTCCATACAGGAGGCACCTTGAAGCTGTGATTACCAACAAAGGATTTTGAACCAAGTATTAAACACATTGCAGTTAGCCTGTTCAATACATTGTCCCTGTGTCATTCTATTTTATATGTCATAACTTAATATTTGAACTTATTTGTTTTAGTTTCTTTCTTTGTATGGATTGCATGGGTTGTTACTGACATGTGGTGAAAATTTCATCATGTCAATAGCGCCTTTAGAAATATATTTACTTAGAAAAATGGTGATGTGTTCAATACTTATTTTACCCGCTGAGTGTATTTATATATATACACACACACATACACTTCAGACCTTACTTTCAGCAGAACTAAATTGTAACTGTGACATAAACTGAGAACAGTGTTTAATTAATTTGTAATATTCAAAGCTAACTCACCCATCCATCTATGCCTCCCTGCTTTATTTTATTATGAAATCACTTTGAAAAGGGCCCTTTAGCAGTTCTAGCCATGGCCATCTTGAGTAAGGGCAAATTCAGCTTGTAGCACTTACTTCTTGGAATCCATCTACCCTTATCTCAGGCATTCAGGACAAGAGGTGAAATCCACTATCAGCTAAGTTACTCAGCTGGTCCAGACTCTGGAGTGATCGTAACTTTAATGTTGGCATCCTCCCAGATGCATCAGTAGCAGTGGGATCAACCTCTCAGCTGATAGCTTAAGCCCAGCCGGTCCTGCCCCCTGCACAGACCAGCAATCCAGTAAGCGAGTGGGGGGGCAGAGCAGAGAGGAGTTACTGTCAGTCACTGATGACCAAGAACTGAGAAATTAGTGGTCTTTGATTGTTTGGTTCCCGGTCTTGGAGACAGCAGGGGACAGATGCAGCATTGGACCGATACTCTAGGTGAGTATAAATGTTAATGCTTCTGGAGAGAGCTGGGTGCATAAAGTTGCATGGGAAAGAGCCCCAGCCCTTTGCAGTGATGTCGAACACACCTCCTGGAAGTGGCCAAGGTAAGCTTTTCTATTTTATACTTTATTTTTACTTTTTTAACCACTTTGGCTCCCAAACAAAATTGACGTCCTTTTTCCCCCACAAATAGAGCTTTCTTTTGGTAGTATTTGATCACTCCTTATTTTTGGTAAAAAAAATTGCAATAAGCGTTTATTGATTGGTTTCCGCAAAAGTTATAGCCTTTACAAAATAGGGGATCGTTTTATGGCATTTTTATTAATCATTTTTTTACTAGTAATGGCGGCGATCAGTGTTTTTTTTTCGTGACTGCGACTTTATGGCGGACACATCGAACACTTTTGACACATTTTTGGGACCATTGTCATTTTCACAGCGAAATGTGCTATACAAATTGACTGATGGTGTATAGGCAAGACTAATGAAAGTCAGCTTCATCGGATATCCGATGAAAAAATCCATCGGATCGGATTCCATCAGATATCCGATCGTGTGTACAGGGCTTTAGAGTGCTTTCTGCAGTTTACCTCCAGTTTATAATTGTGATCTCAACACATGTATGCAAAAACACCAAATCAATCTGTCTACCTTTTCTTGATTGAATTTCTTATTATTGCTTACTAATGCCTATACATCAGCCTTTGGGAAAAGAGGTTGTTGCTTCTAATAGAAGCATCTTCATCAGTGGCATACAGTGTTTTTTTTGGGGGGCACCCCAAGGTCACTGTGCTAAGAGTGGGCAGTGAGAATGCTCCAAGCAAAGAATAGTGCATTTGGCCGATACAAATATGTATACAGCTGGTGTTAAGGTCCACCCATCATGCAGATGGATTTTTGGAAGAGGTTAACAATAGAAGAAAAGTGTTAGATTGTTCAAATTTCAAGCATATATTAATACCATTTGACCTCCAAAGCAAACAAGCTAATTAACATTTGACAATCCTCTTTTAAATAAGGATCAAACATTCTTATTTAACCGTCTAGAGTGGTATCCAGAGTCCTATAAATATCCAGAAGACAGTCTTATTATTGATCTATAAAAATGTTGCTGGATACAAGATAACCAAGAAGCTTGCTAATTACCACACAGCAAACTGCACATTTTACACATCTATGAACGCCGTACAAGGTTAGCATACTTGAAGGAAAACAGGCTATGACAAAAAGGCCTGTGGCCTGACTTAAAACTAATCCCATTGATTTAACTGTTTTCCAAACCACTCTAGGGGAAATGGCTCCCGATCATGTAAATACATGATCGGGACGGCAAATAGGCGAGCAGTCAATGTGTTACTTACCTGGTGGCGATCGAGCTGGAGAGAGGGCTTCTCTTGCATCTCCTGTCCGACACCCCTGGTAGTGATGACAGGGAGTGAAGAACACCGAGTGGCACGAGGGCCAATGCTGTGGATGGCGTTGGCGGGGCCTTGGCAGGAACCAGGTGGCTGGAGAGCGCTGGGCAGACTCTGAGAACTAGAGCTCTGTATTGCTTGGTCAGCAGATAGATGCGTAGCCGGGATGTAAGCCAGGGGGTCATCAACAGCTGGACAAAGCAGGTACTGGGACAAGAGGCAGAGGCAGAGACGGGACACAAGCCAGGATCAGGTAGGCAGGAGGAGGTCAAGGAGCAGGTTCAGGTGAAGCTGGGTCAAACATAGGAAGATGGAACAGATCAGATAAACGGGCACTAGCTGAAAGACCACACAGCAATGTTCATGTGTCAGGGTTCAGTTTAAATAGGCTTACTTGGCTCCTATACATGTACGTGTACGTGCATGCATGCGTGCATCGGGGCGCTGGTACTGGCGCACGCCAGTGCGTGCCTGCCCATGTGCTAATACTAGTCCCTCTTTGTACACACACTGGTGTGCCTATGCTTGTGTGCAGATGCGCGTCTGTTAGTCGGATTTCTCTTACAATATTGTTCGGTAAATGGGCGAACAGTCAATGTTCGGCCCAAACTCATGTTTGCCCATCCCTAATGCTAAAGCTTAGCTCCAGCGCTTGCTATCATCACACCATTGAGGATATATGCTCGTTTGACCATCTGATAATTCAGAGGTCCACCGAATCTGGCTGTCATGTCCCATTTGAAGAGCTGGCTACCATCATCCCATTGAGAACACATGCTCATTTGACCATCTGTTAGTTCAGAGGTCCACCAAATCTGGTACGTGCCTTATTCGTATCAGCTGGCCGTGGTGTCTCACAGGAACCTGTATTATTCTACACGAGGCTCTCTCCATTCCTAATTTTGGGACTTGTGGTTCCTCAGCATAGTCTATTCTTTATACGGACTTAATCTTCTTATTGCGCTGCACTTATTTTATTTTTTATATGTTTGTGATGTGATTGACCTAACATGTTCAGATGGCATTAATTTGTGGTTTTATATTGTTTGCGCTGACTGTTTCTTATTATATCTTTTGTAGAAACAATAGCTGATGACCTTTTGTGTCCTGCAAAAGCTTCCATTTTGTTCTGCTCTTTAATAACACACTGCTGAAATAGTTTAGCAGCAAAGATAAGGGGGGTCCTGCAGGGAACATGATGTAACCAATAAAAATGTTGGCTGTAATAAATCAAGAATAAAGCAGATGAGTTGCTGCAATAAAGCTTGCTACAATCCTTGCAATATATGTGGTATACATAGATAGAATATCACTTTTTTTTGAAGGGCAGGGTTCAGTTCTATGAAAAAAGTGCAAAACTCCTTTAACAGAATATTAAAAACTGAGTTAAATGCATCCTCCTATAATACTATAGTGTATAAACCGGATGCAACAGCCAACAAAGAATGCTTGCCAAAATGTGAATATTTAAAATTGCTTTGTAATGGAATAAATATTAAGGTCAAGGGGATTTTTTCTTTTGACAAAGAGAAAATGCACTAATAAATAACTGGCAATAAGAAATCAATGATAGTTGGCAGTCACTACTAACTGCGTTGTGAAAACTCAGCTTAAACTATATCATTTTTTATGAAAAAAATAAATGTATTAATTATAAAAGTTATACTTTTTGTATATAAGGCAAGTCAGATGTTGTTCTAATCTATGAAAGAAGACGTTGCACTTGAATGTAAATATATTAGAACTGCTGCACCCTAACAAATGTGAATACCAAGTTCTTCAGAATATCTAAAATAAGAAAAAGTGATGACAACAAATGAATATGATAACTTCAATGTGCAGGTGAAGGCACACTAATTCTAAATACACAACTAATCAAAATTGTGCAGCAAAACAATTTGAATATATAAATCAATCTCAATATCCACAAAGGCTCCATGAACGTATCCACGCAGGAAAATGGATGCATAAAAGTACCCAGAAATACTTGATCGTGGTACACTTCTACACATTTGGAGGTCCTGCCCCGGCATTCAATCTGTCTGGAAAGAAGTACTCTACCGTATCACTTCAATCATGACCTTCTATGACCTAGATCTGTTTCCAGCCCAATTCCACCTACACCACTTATCCCTTCCACATATAACCTACCACAAATCCTTATCCATGCATATGATTAATGCAGCAAACCAATGTATTCATATGCACTGGAAGTCTTACTATACCCCATCAATTAAAGGGGTCGTAAACCCTCAAGGTTTTTCACCTTAATGCATTTTATGCATTAAGGTGAAAAACCTCCTGTCATGCAGCAGCCCCCCAGAACCTCCCTTTTACTTACCTGAACCTTGCCTTTCCAGGGACGGAGACGATCACACCAGCTCCAGCCGATGTCTCGGCTCCTAATTGGATAGATTGATAGCAGCGCAGCTATTTGCTCCCCTATAATGTCAATCAAATCTAATGATGGGGGCAGGGCGGGGCTGAGTCCTGCTGTCTGTGTCAATGGGCGCAGCAGCACTTGGACATGGGAGCACACCCACACAAGTACAAAAAGGGAGAGTGGCTCTCCAGCGGGGCACTCAAGAAGAAGAGGAGCTAGGTGCGCCGCTGAGGGACCCCAGAAAAGGAGGATTGGGGCCACTCTGTGCAAAACTGCACAGAGGAGGTAAGTATAACATGTTTGTTAAAAAAAAAATGAGGTTTACATATCCTTTAAGGATAGGTTTAACAGAATATGCAAAATAGTAGAAATGGAGGAACTAATTTACATATTGTGAGATACACCCACAAAATTTGCAATTGAATGGGCATGCTGGACACACTTTCAATCGACCCTGGAATTTTTCAGACTAAATAGCTTTAGCATTTGGCTAGAGGTGCGTGTCCCGAGCCTTTGCAAGTATTTCCGAGGCAACAAGTGGTTAAGGTTTTGACTAGAGATACACTTTTGGTTTATAGACTCAATTGCAACCATTTTTGTAATTCTTCCTTGCACACTTTTGTGTAACTTCCTTCTCATGCTTCGTGCTGTGCATACCTGTATACCTCCAAATTTTTTTAGATGGGAATAAGGGACACCTACTAGCAAACGTATGTAGGTATAGGACACGCCCCCTGCAACACCCCTTAAAGGTTAATTACATCACAAGTCTTTTTTTTAACACTACTATTCCTTTATACTGGCTTTTAACCACTTGCTTACTGGGCACATAAACCCCCTTCGTGCCCAGGCGAAATTTCAGCTTCCGGCACTGCGTCGCTTTAACTGACAATTGCGCGGTCGTGGGACGTGGCACCCAAACAAAATTGGCGTCCTTTTTTTCCCCACAAATAGAGCTTTCTTTTGGTGGTATTTGATCGCCCGTGTGGTTTTTATTTTTTGCGTTATAATGAAAAAAAGAGCGACAATTTAAAAATATATATATACGGGGGGCGTGGCCAGCCGAGCTTCTGCATGGACGTCTGAGCAGAGAGCTCCGTGCCGACCGTAGGTACAATCGCATCAACGAGGCACCATCAACAGCCCTTACCTGCCTAGATCATCTCATCTGCCCGCCTAGCCTCCCGGGATGGCCCGAAAACGGAAAACATCGCCGCAGGTAAAGAAGCTTTCTCACTTCTTTCCTCCGACCGCGCGCGCGGCCTAGGCCAAGATGGCGCCGACGGAGCCTCGCCGTCCTCTTCCTCCGGGTCGTGCTCGGCTTCAGCGAGCCCCAATCCACAGCCGGGAGGGGCGCAGAGATCTCCGGATGCATCCACCCCACTATCACGCAGCCCAGCAAAATCCAAACCCCGGCTTTCCCCCGAGTGCTCGGGCGGCAAGGTGATTATATCACAGGACTCCATGGATGACACCAGGGAACTTGCGGAGGCCATTAACTCCTTCCCTACCACTGACAAACCAGTGTCAGACACCACCCTAAAGGATATGCTGGTATCCCTCCGCAGCTCCCTCCACGCTGACATGATGGACTGCATGAGGGGTTTCAGAGCTGAGGTTCAGGAACTGGGGGGCAGGGTGGACCATGTTGAGCAGAAGATGGGGGAGTTCGCCTCCTCATACAACTCCCTGGTTGATGCCCACAATGATCAGGCAGACGAACTTTCATGGCTAAAAGCAAAAGTATCAGACCTCGAGGACAGGTCCAGGAGGAACAACATTAAGATTCGTGGAGTCTCTGAGTCTGTCCTCCCTCACCAACTGCAGCAATATGCACAGAACCTCATGAGGTCACTCATCCCTGACTTGTCAGACGCAGACCTGGCAATAGATAGAATCCATCGCCTGCCCAAGCCATCGCATCTCCCAGATAGCATCCCCAGGGATGTCCTGATGCGGGTCCATTTCTTCCAAATTAAAGAACGCTTTATGATGTCCTTCAGGAAGAATAAGAGTCCACTTGCCCAGTATGCCGATATCCAGTTGTTCGCAGACCTTTCCCAATTCACGATGCAGAGACGCAGGGCCCTCCTGTCAGTCACCAAAGCTTTGCGCAATCATGATATTGTGTACAGATGGGGCTATCCGGCCAAACTCACCATTACGAGAGACAACCATTCCTCTGTGGTTAACAACCTAGCAGAGGGCCTGGCCCTCCTCCGTGCCTGGCACATTGTCCCGGAACAGGTGGATGGTGAGCAACCCGCAGCCTCTAAAGTTACCACTCAGGATTCTTGGCAACTGGTGTCCCGCAAGAAAAAGGACAAGAAAAGGTCCTCCTAAGTGCCTCGGTTACGTTCGTAATATTGCACAACTAGTTACCTACAGACGTTGTTATTTCCCCCCTGTGTTAAATGAGCAGTTTCCCTGCTCCCAGATTCAACATTGAATCTCCCTTTTTAACTATTCGGTTTGTTCCGATCGAACTGTTTTGCTGTTTGACTGCCTCTAATCCAGGTGGCTTTGTATTTTTTTTTCCCTTTTTTTTTCTTTTTCTACCCTTCCTTTGTTTTTCTTATCCCAAGTTAGGAGATGGTCTTCACCCCACTGGCCAGGATGTGGCGAAACCTTTGCCCCCGGAAACTACACCTTGGAATTCATCTGAGCTGCGTCGGTCCCTCCGACCTGAGGTACTGTCTCTTCTTCACCCCTCTTCGACATGGTGCTTAACGTAGTCTCATTCAATGTCCATGGACTAAATCACCCTGCGAAGCGGTCGGCACTATGGAAGGAGGCCCAGAAGTTGCAGGCGGACATTTTGTGTATTCAAGAATCCCACTTTCTCTCCTCTAAACCCCCTCACTTTCAGCATAAGAATTATCCCCATTTGTTTTTTGCTTCAGCTCCCAATAAGAAACATAGAGGGGTTGTTACGGTTATTAGAGATACTGTGTTATTCAAGTTGGGGGAGGTGATATCAGATCCTGCTGGCAGATATGTGATTCTTGTAGGGGAATTTAACAATCGTACCTATACTATTGTAAATCTCTATGCCCCAAATACCAACCAGGTCAGGTTTGTTAACAGGGTCTTCAAGAAAATTACTGCTGTTAAAAAAGGTAATGTCGTTATTTGTGGGGATTATAATATGACAGTTGATTATGGTATTGACACAACCTCGAAATCCAAACGTCCTCTTCCCACGCTGCACCCAGTTCTTATCAGAGAGGACTATTATGATGTGTGGAGGTGTCAACACTCTAATGAACGGGACTATTCTTTTCACTCTAATAGGCACAACTCCTACTCCCGCATTGACATGGTTCTGGTTGATAGGACTCTGCTTGGAGCGGTCTCCGCCTCCGCCATCCACGATATTACATGGTCTGACCATGCGCCTGTTTCTATCTCCCTGGCGGCCCCCAGTCCCACGTACATTTGGAGGGCCAATGCTGGAGTATTCCAGACGCAGACACAGGTCAATGACATTACCAAACACTTAAATGAATTTTTTGAGATGAATGTGGGTTCGGTGTCAGACCCCTCGGTCCTATGGTGTGCCCACAAGGCCTTCATTAGAGGCATTCTACTACAGATTAGCTCAAAGTTGAAACGCCAGAGAACTTTGAAAGTAGACCTGCTCTTGAAGGAGATTAGGTCTCTCGAAGTTCAGAATAGGGCCTCACCCACTCCTAGCCTGTCAAACAAACTGGTCAATCTCAGATGTGACCTCAGGCGTTTGCTCCTGGAGTCCCATAACAAATTTGTGAAAGCCCTAAAGTTGTCGTACTATTCCTTTGGAAATAAGGCTGGCAAATTTTTAGCCCGGCGGCTGAAGGACCAAAGGATTCGTGCGACAATTCCTTTTATTCGTAACCCAACCGATAACAGCAAACTATACGACCCTAGAGATATTGCCAACTCCTTTGCTGACTATTATTCGTCCCTATACAACTTAAGAGAAGACAGCGACACTCCTCAGCCCTCAGACCATGACATACAGGCTTTTCTGGCGGACCTGTCCCTCCCTACTCTGTCCCCTTCCCAACTACAAACCCTGAACGCCCCATCACAGTCGCGGAAATTCAGAAAACAATCTCCAAGATGCCCTTGGGTAAGTCCCCGGGCCCAGATGGTCTTCCAAACGATTATTACAGAACGTTTGGTGAAACTCTGGCCCCCGCATTATGCTCTGTTTTTACACAAGCTGTATCCTCGGCTGGTTTCCCACCTGAGATGCTATCAGCTTATATTGTCACTATCCCCAAACCTGGCAAATCTCCCGATACACCCGCCAACTTTCGCCCAATTTCACTCTTGAACACCGATGTTAAGCTGTATGCCAAGATTCTGGCCCACAGACTTCTCACCGTTATTCCTTCCCTGATTAACCCTGACCAATCCGGCTTCACTGCAGGTAGGCAGGCATCGGATGCTACTCGCCGGATTATTGGCGTGGTGCAGCACGCCTGGACCTCTCGAACGCCTTCTCTGCTCCTCTCCTTGGATGCGGAGAAGGCGTTCGACAGGGTCCACTGGTCCTATATGTCACATACCCTATCCAAATTTGGCTTTCGGGGCCCTATTGCCTCGGCGATCCTGGCCCTCTACTCACTTCCCTCCGCCCAGGTCTTTACCTCTAATTGTCTATCTAGACCTTTTCGTATTTCAAATGGGACGCGTCAAGGGTGCCCTTTGTCCCCATCGATTTTCAATCTCCTCATTGAACCACTGGCCGAGAAAATTAGAACCCACCCCCATATCGCAGGTTTCCCTATCCACGGTGCCTCGCACAAGATTAACTTATTCGCGGATGATATTATCCTATCCATAACATCCCCGTCTAAATCTCTTCCCCATGTCCAAGCGGTACTACAGTCCTTTAGTAATATTTCCTACTACAAAGTCAACTCCTCCAAGTCCACTATCTTGCCAATTCACCTCCCACCCGCTATACAAACCTCCCTGGAACGCTCATTCCCATATGTGTGGGCTAAGGAAAGCATTTCCTACCTTGGTCTTCAAATCACCGCAGACCCCCACAGACTGGCGGATGCCAATTACCCACCACTAATAGAAAAACTCGCTAAAGAGACTCTGCGCTTGTCAAAAATTGAACTTTCCTGGTCTGGCCGCCTTGCTTCCTTTAAGATGCTTTTGCTACCCCAGATTTTATATATATTCCGCACGCTCCCTATTTCTGTTAAACCTCCCCACCTTCGGTCCCTAAACGCCATCCTTAGGACCTATGTATGGAGTGCACGTAAACCCAGGTGCTCGAAAGCATTGCTAACTAGGCATAGGTCGGTGGGTGGTATGGGGTTCACAGATATCGGCGACTACCACCGCGCTTCCCTTTTAAGTCAACTTAAGGCATGGTTTACAAACCCCCAGGCGACCCCCTGGTGTAGTATTGAAAAGTCGTTTAGCCCAAACAGGGACCTGATCTCCTTGCTGTATCTTGACACAATGAGACCTCTTCCTCTGCACCAGTTTCCCTTGTCGATTCGGGCCTCCCTGGAAGCCTGGAGAGTTCTGGGTGGCATATCTAACCCCGGGACACACTAGTAGAAGTACCGGTTCCAATTGAAATCCTGGAAAGCGCCGTCCCCAATATTGGGATTAGGAGCTGGAGGAACAAGGGCATAATCCACATCTCTCACCTTTTCAGAGACAATTGTATGTCCTCTTTCCAATCCCTCCAATCTCAGTATGGTCTTCCCTCGATAGACGAATATAAATTCCGCCAAGTCTCCCATTTCCTAAACTCTGTCAACAACCACCGAGTGTTTCTTCCGATTCCCATTTGGAAATTCTTTACGTCCCCCAACCCCACCACCAAGGGGATCCCTCTCTTCTACAACCTCCTCCAGCACAGACACACGTTTGTCAAGTCCCCCCCATTCCTTAAATGGGAGGAGGACTTGGGTCGCCCCTTCACTGAATTGCAGTGGCGATGTGCTCTCGCCTCCGCATACAAAGCCTCAAAATGTACCAACCACTGGGAACTAGCCCAGAAGGTTTCCCTGAGATGGTACTTAACGCCATACAAGATGTCTAAATTCTCACAGGATAATTCCCCTCTGTGCTGGCGGGGGTGCGGAGAAGTAGGTAACATCATGCATATCTTTTGGAAATGCAAACATCTAACAAGCTTCTGGAACGGAGTATTTAAAGCCATCTCCTCAATTACAGGTGTATTTACTCGGCCTGAGCCTGCGCTGGCCCTGTTGAGCTTGAACATTGATACTTTCCCCCCTCAGGCCCGCACAGTAGTGACACATCTCCTTCTAGCAGCGAGAACGCTCATTGCTCGGAACTGGAGATCTAATATTGTCCCAAATCTCTCAGAGGTGATCAATGCTACCCGCGACTCTTACGTGTATGAATCACTAATAGCCTCTAGAGCTGGCCAGAGGAGGAGCTTTGATAAAAGATGGCAGTCGTGGAGTGATTGGGACAGGAGGTGAGCTTGCCCTGGTCGATTGAATATCTTAATGGTATCTTAGAGCCAGCAATGGTTTTTGCAGCACCCTGGCTTGACTATTAACCCTCAAGGTATCTTGTTCAATACATGAAGTCCATCCCATCCTCGATCCTATTCCCATTCCCTTTAATTTCCTTCCTTTTCTTTTCTCTAACTCCCTCTGTTTAGTATTTGTTGCCTGCCCTCTCCTCTGTCATGAGTCGATGTTTGTCTAGCATGCCTCGCTACGATTGTTTGAGATGAAAAATAAGGGACTAGATGTCCGGAAGGCTTACAATGCTACAGCTTGTGTATCGAACCTTAATTTGGAGTATGTTTATCTCCGCACTGAGTTGTACATGTAGACCTCTAACGTTGTTAGATAACCTTGCAATGTCCCTGATTCTTCTGATTCTTCTGATTCTTCTGTGACTCGTGACACATGTTTGTTTATTGTTTATTGTTGGAAAACTTTTCAATAAAAATTGAATTATAAAAAAAAGAAAGCATACAACTGTACTCCTAGTATAAAGTATTTTTGTTCTATCATATTTAAAGCTACTAAAATATAAATATCTTGAGGTACTTTTGAAATATGTGTAACATTTACAATAGTCTAGTCATTCCCCTTAAATTACAGTGTACCACTAATGAGCCATAGCTTGATATTTAAACCCTTAATAGCGTTAGGATCTGATGGATTCAATTAACTTTGTACATAGGGTACTTATTTTTAATTTGCAGTTAATTTATCTTCAACATTGACACGTCTAGCATAACTAATTTCTAGATATTTATTTAATTCAGCCATATTAATCATTTAAAAAAATAATTAAAACGTAACAAATTTTCTTAATTAAAGTTATACAATATGTTTTTTTGACATTAAAAAAAAAAAAAAAAAAAAAAAAAAAAATATATATATTTTTTACTTGTTGCTATAATAAATATCCCATTTTTTTTTTTTCTCAGTTAAGGCCGATACGTATTCTTCTACGTATTTTTGTAAAAAAAAAAAAAAAAAATCACAATAAGTGACTGCTTTGCGCAAAAGTTATAGCACCTACAAAATAGGGGACATAATTATGATTTTTTTTTTATATTTTTTTTTTACTAGTAATGGCGGCGATCTGCGATTTTTATTGGGACTGCGATATTGCGACGGACACATCGGACACTTTTGACACATTTTTGGCGCCATTCACATTTATACAGCGACCAGTGCTATAAAAATGCACTAATTACTGTATAAATGTGACTGGCATTGAAGGGGTTAACACTAGGGGGTGAGGAAGGGGTTAAATGTATTGCCTGGGTGTGTTCTAACTGTGTGGGTGGAGGGGGGTGACTGGGGGAGGTGACCGATGCTGTCTCCCTATGTACAAGAGAAACAGCATCTGTCACCTCACTGACAGGACGTGAAGCTCTGTGTTTACACTCAGAGCTCCACGTCCCTGCTCTCTCACCGACGATCACGTGTACCTGACGGACATCGCGGCCGCCGGGTACACGCATCGGATCCTCGGTGATGCGTCGGGACTGTTTTTCACCGCCGCGCGCCACCCTGTGGCGCGCGCGGGGAATTACAAGCAAATCACGTCCAAAGACGTGACCCCGGCGCCTCAGGTCCGCGCTGTTCACGTATTCTGTTAATAGCGCGGACCTGAAGAGGTTAAAATTGACAAATGCAGCAATTTAGAATTTGGTTGAAAGGTTTGGCACTGGGAAACAATTTTTGAAAGATAAAAAGTACATTTTATATACAACTATATAGGTCAGACCAAAATGAGGGACAAATGAAAAGGAAAGAGGGAAGGGAGGACATTGCTCCAAATAAGGGACAGTCCCTCAAAATTAGGGACAGTTTTGAGCTATGGGGGTGTGAGTGAGGGGTATTAAACAGAGAGAGTTGCTGGAAATATAGAGGAATTTTCCGCATCATGATAAAATTCTTTGTACTCTAATAGTAGACCAGCTTGATAGTATCTGATATTCTCACTGACTATGCAGCTCTAATTACAAAATACAACTCACGTAGCATTATGAGTAGTGTTGCTCACGAATATTCGCATTGCGAATATTCGCTACGAATATTGCATATTCGAGTATTCGCGAATAACGCGAATATCGCGGCGAATATTCGCTATTTCGAATATTCGAATGTTTTAAATTTTTTTTTAGAACAGATCACATCCTAGAGATCCCCATCGACGTCTAAAAGCATTGCTGGTATGATTAGAGACCTTGGGCCGAGTAGCTGCAGCGCTCATTTTATATTGCCGAAAAATCGCAATGCGATTATTCGGTAATAGCGATATCGCGCGATTATTTTATATTGTAATATATCACGAATATTCTGAGCCAATCAGAGTGCTCCATTCCGCATTTCTCGAAATTTCGCAATTATTTTATATTGTAATATATCACGAATATTCTGAGCCAATCAGAGTGCTCCTTCCGCATTTGCCGAATATTCGCAATTTTTGTGTATTGTAATATATCACAAATATTCTGAGCCAATCAGAGTGCTCCTTCCGCATTTCTCGAATATTCGCAATTTTTGTGTATTGTAATATATCACGAATATTCTGAGCCAATCAGAGTGCTCCTTCCGCATTTCTCGAATATTCGCAATTATTGTGTATTGTAATATATCACGAATATTCTGAGCCAATCAGAGTGCTCCTTCCGCATTTCTCGAATATTCGCAATTATTGTGTATTGTAATATATCACGAATATTCTGAGCCAATCAGAGTGCTCCTTCTGCATTTCTCGAATATTCGCAATTATTTTGTATTGTAATATATCACGAATATTCTGAGCCAATCAGAGTGCTCCATTCCGCATTTCTCGAATATTCGCAATTATTTTATATTGTAATATATCACGAATATTCTGAGCCAATCAGAGTGCTCCATTCCGCATTTCTTGAATATTCGCATTCGCAATTCGCAATTCGCAATTCGCAAAAATTCGCGAAAATTCGCAATCATTTAATTTCCAAAAAATATCACGAATATTCGTATTTAGCGAATATATGTCGAATATTCGACTATATATTCGAGATATATCGCGAATTCGAATATGGCATATTCTGCTCAACACTAATTATGAGCTCAGACCTATGGTGGAACCTTGGATTACAGGCATAATCCATTCCAGGAGAATGCTCGTAATCCACAGTACTCGCATATCAAAGGGAATTTCCACATTGAAGTCAATGGAAACGAAAATACTGTATTTATTGGCGTATAACACTCTTTTTACCCTGAAAATAGAGGATAAACTGTGTCTGTGTGTTATACGCAGGGGGCAGTGGAAATTTTTTTTCTTGAAATGGCCCATTTACGAGCCTTTCCGAGGTTTGCCAAGGTCAGCCGAACTGTCCTCTGGCCTTTCCATGCATTTCCGAACAGTGTTGATCAGCTGCGATCGGCACCGTTCGGCTCCAGCGCCCCCCACCTCAGGCCAAAAGCATTACTGCACACCGATTTGGCCTGAATCCTACTCGTTTTGCGAGACAACACTCGCAAACCAAGTTAGGATTTTTAGAAATACAGTGCTCATATTACGAAACGCTGGTTAACCGCGGTACTTGGAATCCGAGGTTCCACTGAACTTGGTTCTCTCAGGCTAGGATGCACAAATGGCCATGCACATAAGCTATTATTCAGATCTCCCCATATGATGCACTCGGTTAAGCGATCTGATATAATGAAATAAAAATGTTTTTTTTTTACAGAGAGATATACTATAATAGGGTTAAGATAAGTGCCAATTTTAGACCTGGCACTTGATGGTGTTTTTATTTAATATAATATTAATGTTCAGATTCTCAAAGCTCATCAACTTTTCACCTGTTTAACCCAGTTTAATATTTTATTGGCAGAGGATGAATCCAAATTCTTTCAAGTTATCCAACTATCTGGGAAATTTATGACATGTCAAAATGTAAATTGCAAGCTGTAACTCAGAGCATACTGAAAGTGCTGTTATTAATCAAAATATTGAGTCCCTTTATTATTCCATGCCACCTCATCCGTTCCATATGTCTGAGTCAATCAAAGATAGAAAACTTTTTAAATATATTCTCTGAGTGTTTTTAATACTTTGCCATGAAGTGAGAGAGGAGAGCAATGAAGACTGGGATAATATTGGTCCCAATCAGTGAAAGGAGCAGTTAATTCACATAAGCCTTGTCATCCGCTGTTAGCAAAAAGATCTACCATTTCTGTATAAAAGCATCTTGGAATTTTAATGGCTGTATTGTATGTCAGGAACATTTCAGCAGATCAGTTTGTGCTACAGCTGCATTATATCATTATAACAGATCATTTTACACAGTCTAACACAACCACTGTCTAGCCTAAAATATCTCCACCTGTGTGCCCACTTGAGATAAATTAATCAAAGAGGTATGGACAAAGGAAGATCTGGGAACACAATGGAGCAATAAGATAAAATATAATCTTTAATAAGTCAATAAAAACCAGCTTATCACATACAGAAACACAAACTGTATGTGATAAATGTCTTTAATTGACCTATTAAAGATTATTTTTAGTGTTATTGTTCTTGATGACAAAATACCTAATCCCCTAACTTTGAGGGTTCTTCAAAATGTTTCCGTATTTTTTTAAACTTAATTTTATATATACAAGTGCGGAAACTTTTTGAATACCCCTCCTATAATACAATATATACAAGATGAGGAACACAGGTGACAGGGAATACCGTAGATGCATGGAAGAGGTGGGGGGACTAGGTCTGGGATCCGGTACAAGGGGAGCAAGAATAAGGCTGCAGGGTGCTGTGGGCAGGGTATAGGATGCAGGGCAAGAGCAAGATCAGGAGCAGGATAAATGGCAGAATCTGACTCAGCACAGCAAAGTAAAACGCTGACATGAAGTGTAATAGTAGAGGACAGACTAAATACCCTCCCAGCAACCAGCATCAGGTAGAGACTGATTACTAGAAACTGCTGGCTCCTGGGAGACACTCGCTGGTGGACACTGGAACTACAACTTTCCCCTCTGGGAAGCACAGTACTACCAGCAGGCGACCCAAGTCATGACATATAATATGGAATGCTTTTGTACTTTGTGGACATTCAGAAAGTGGTAGGGACGGTATGCATTTTGTGTGTCTAACACATATTATTGTAGATAAACACTTCCAGTGTTTTTTAGGGGCCCCGTTAGTCTTCTACCAATGTTTATGGATGTCTTTTCTAGGAGGATGGACACAGTACCATCTAATAGTTTTACACTCACACGTACTGAACAGGCTCAGTTCTGGGTATTATAAAAAAAAAAACTTCCTACCTGCACCTTGTGTTTTTTCAAAACAGGGAAAAAAACGTTGCATTAGTGTAACCAGTCATTTCTAATAAATAAATAAATTGTGAAACAGCAGAACTCTATCGTCAGAATACTCAACAACAAAAACTTTCAAAGAAAAGGTGCGCTATCTTAATAAATAATCAATCGTATTAAATGATTTAACTAGATGACAAAATGTGCAAAAAATGCAAATCTCCATAAAGTGCATAAACATATAAAGGTTAAAAAACTACTTAAAAGTCTATGAAGTGAAGTGGTTTTAAAAAAAGAACAGTGACAAAAGTACCAAACTTCTAGGCTATAGGAGGTCATAGGCACTTGTGCACAACAATGGTTCCAGCAGCTCCATCGAGTACAATCAGCATCACCTTCATAGCCCAAAGTTATAGTTAAAAACAATCTCAGCCAAATGGTCCATAACACAAAGGAAGAAAGCAAGATGCCAAATAGTGCAGTATTGGTAAAAGCAAGTGAGTGTTTTTTTAGTAATGCTATTCACAAAGAATTCATAGATCATCAAAGAAGCCTAGCTGGACTCAGCTGTCAGCATAATGTCGTCACCCCCAGCTTTGTCCAAAGCATTTTGTTCTAAAAAGATGTTGTCAGGGGGATGATCTAGCTGTTGGCATTCTTAGCTACCTTATACTGTATGGAATACAGCTGGACCAATGCACAGCTCTGCTCCTCTCATCTTTTTTTGGAATGCCCTAAAAACCACCAAATTAACACTGGAGGCGGACAGGACCAAATGTCAACTGATAAAAGGCCAGACTACAACTGAACTTTATAAAAACTTGAATATAAAGTAAATCAGAAAAGACTGATAATAATCTGTCAGGAACCATGAACCCGGCGAAGACAGAAAATGCAGTAAAAATTACACCTTTAAACCACTTCAATACAGGGCACTTATACACCTTCCTGACCAGACCAATTTTCTATGACAATTTCGCAGTCATACGACACTGTACCCAAACACATTTTTTATTTTGGTGGTATTTGATCACCTCTGGGGTTTTAACTTTTTTGTGCTACAAATAAAAAAAACGAACATTTAAAAAAAAAAAAAAACATTTTCTTTGTATATGTTACAAAACTTTGTAAATAAGTACGTTTTCTCTTTCACTGTTGGGCACCGATGAGGCTGCACTGAAAGGCATTGATGAGGCAGTACTGATTGGCACTGATGTGGTGGCACTTATATGCAGCAATGATAGGCACTGATAGGCAGCACTGATAAGCAGCACTAATGGGCACTGATAGGTGGCACTAATGGACACTGATAGGTGGTACTGATGGGCACTCATAGATGGCACCCATGGTACTTATAGATGGCACTAATAGGTGGCACTGGAGGGCATGTATAAGGGACACTGATGGGCACTGGTGAGCAGCACTGATAGATGGCACTGATAGGTGGCACTGATCAGAGACACTGGCAGGCCTCACTGATGGGCACAGAGTGTCATCCCTAATGGGCAATGATTGCCATTCCTGGTGGGCTCTACTTGGCTTACCTGGTGGGCAACCCTGGTGGACATGGGTGGGCAACCTTGGTGGCCATGGGTGGGCAACCTTGGTGGCCATGGGTGGGCATCCCTGGTGGACATGGGTGGGCATCCCTGCTGGCCATGAGTGGGCATCCCTGCTGGTCCTGGGTGGGCATCCTTGGGGGGGCTGCACTGATAATCAATCAGTGCAGACCCAATTGTTAGGAGAGCAGCCAATCCGCTATCCTCTGCTTGCGTCTGTCAGCACAAGTAGAGGAAAAGCCGATACATGGCTTCTCCTGTTTACACTGTAATCAACTGTGATTAGACACAGCTGATAACATGGTAAAGAGCCTCCATCAGAGTCAGACTGACACACCACAACACCGATCGCCACGCTGCAAATCCCCACCGATCGTGGCTTATCCTGCTGGATGACATATGACACCCAGTCAGGATAATGAAACCACTTCCCGGACGTCATTCTGTTATATGAAATAGCAAAAAATAACACAGTACATAAACGTGATCAAAATTTGAAGCCAGGGTTTGGATGCCACAGTGGGAAATCAGACAAGCCGGGGTCAGGAAGCTAGAAATCAGCATAGTTACCAGCCACAGCCAGAACAGGAATCAGAAGAGAAGCTAGTCATGCCATGAAAACAGACAGGAACACACTGGATATCGCTGACCATGCAAGGGTGAGGAGAGGATGAACTAAGCTTCGTAAATAGTCAAAAATGCCTGATTGTAGGCTGGACTAATGAGGCAGGTAATGGTAAACAGGTGAGTCACTGTGGAAATAAGTGGCTGGTAATTAACCAACAGATGAGCAGCTTTGAGCACTGAAAGAAAATAGCTGCCTGTAAGTAGCAGAAGCCAGCTCTGACAATACCCTCTACTCAACGAGTGGGCCCAGGCTTGAGAGGAAAGAGTCTATGGAAAGCAAAGAGGAGCATGTACATCTGAGGATGAGACCCATGAGCGTTCCTCAGGACCATAAACCCTCTGGTGGACTAGATATTGTACGCATCCATGAAACCTTTGGGAGTCAATGATAGATTGTATCTCATATTCCCCATGGTTGTCAACCTGAACCGGGCATAGTGCGGAGGTGGAATATCGGTTGCACACCAAAGGTTTTAATAAGGAAACATGGAATATGTTGGAAATAAGCATGTTGGAAGGAAAGATCTTCTACGTAGGCCACTGGGATATGGGTTACTGAGTATGCAGAAAGGCCCAACATACCAAGGTGCCAGTTTTAGTGAGGGAACCTGGAGTCGGATGCTATGGGAAGACAGCCAGACCCTCTCCCCAATTTGGTAGGAGGGTGTGGTCATAATGGAGTCTGTACCTCTCTCTGGTGCGTTGCAAGGATTCTTGGATCTGCACCCAAGTGTTTCAGTTGAATTCAGTTTAATTTAGCTAAATGCTTTACCAGTGCATTTAAACAAAAGGTATGCAAAGTCTTACAGTAGTAGAAAGGCCTCTGCTCTGTCAGAATGCTGCATAATGGGACTCTCTGTGAGGAAGCAGTGGTTTCTATGCATAGGTCCAACATAGCTCTCTAATCATTTGGGGGGTATGAATTTTGCTAATTTTAAAGCTATATGTGAGGCTAAGTAGGGGGGTGTCGGACCTCTGAGGCCGCGTACACACGATCGAACATGTCCGCTGAAACTGGTCCGCAGACCAGTTTTAGCGGACATGTTCGATCGCGTGTACAGCCTATTGGACCGTTTTCCAGCGGACAAAAGTTTTCAAGCTTGCTTTGAAATCTGCCTGATGGAAACATGTCCGTCGGACATGTTTCCTCGGACATGTCTGATCGTGTGTACAGGGCCTGACATGATACCGTTGCTTCCCCAGAGAGAGAAAGAGTCCCACGCTGGCAGAGGACAGGCATTTCTACCTAGGATGTTAGGATGTGGTGCTTTGGAAAGACGTGAAGTACAGTACTAGACATGTGCAATTTTTTTAGTTACGAATACGTTTTCCGTCATTATTCGTTATTTTCGTTGATTCGTTAACCTACGAATAAACGAACGGTTTAGCGCAAATAATAACGAATAACGATATTTCCAAAATTAACGAATATGGAAAACTACGAAGATACGAAACTACTAAATGTAAAAGAACAACACAACGAAAGAAAAATAAACGAAAACATCGAAATAAAGAAAATACCGAACAAAAAAAAAAATCATAATTACGAAAAATAAACGAAAATGCAAACTTACTAATATTCGAAGAACGAAAAGAAAACAACCGAAATGCCGAACAAAGAATAAAAAACGAAAAGCAAAACTAACGAAAAATAAATTACGAATCTTCGGAAAACGGAAATGAAATTCACTTTCATTAGTACTGTGACCAATAGCCACTCAGCGCTGTCCCTTTCCCTGAAGAGGTTTGTTCCTTCCCCCAATGAGCTTCTTTCTTATTACCTAGTGGCTCCTTGACCTTGTGTCTTTATCTGTGTTAGACTGCAGTGCATTCCATCCAGAGTCCAGGGTGTGTTTGGGTAGGTTGCACCGGTTTTGTGCATCTGTCAAGTCAATCGCAGTAAATTACAATGTTTTACAAAATTACGACGAGTAGTGTGTCGAATAAACGTAAAATGTATTTTAACAGAATTACGAATGCAATAAAATCTACAAAAGAACGTTGTTACAATCAAATGAAATTAGACACGAAAATACGAATGATCATAAAGCAACAAAGATTTATTTCTTACGAAAATACAAACGCGGCAGAATGGAAAACCTTAGTTACACTTACCGGTAACGGTATTTCTATGAGTCTTTCAGGACAGCACTTGGAGAGAGCGCAGCTCCACCCACTTCCCAGGAAACACTGCAGTCACTGCTATAACTTCCGCCCATCTCCACCATGGCCTCAGTTGTACACGAGCACCTCCGGCCATACTGAAATGAGATAAGCAGAACATAGCAACCAAAACATGTTAGTACAACACACATATATATATATATACATATATCCACCAGAAGAGAGAAGGGTGGGTTATCGGTGCTGTCCTGAAAGACTCATAGAAATACCGTTACCGGTAAGTGTAACTAAGGTTTTCTCACTTCGTCTTTCAGGACAGCACTTGGAGATGATAACCGAGTACTTACTCTAGGGTGGGACCACCGCTTGCAGGACCTTCCTGCCAAAAGACTGCTCCGCCGCTGAGAGCAGATCCATCCTGTAGTGGCGAGTAAAAGTGGAAAAACTCGTCCACATAGCTGCCTTGCAGATAAGCTCTGGTGAAGCTCCAGCCCGTTCTGCCCAGGAGGTTGCCACTGCCCTTGTAGAATGTGCCACCACCCCTGGGGGAGGTTCTATACCCCTAGCCTTATAGGCCTCGTGGATAGCCATATGGAGCCACCTGGCTAGTGTACTTTTGGAAGCACCGTACCCCCTACGTGCACCCGAGAACAACACAAACAGAGAATTGGATTTTCTAATTTCCCTGGTGACTTCCAGGTAGTGCATAATGCACCTTCTGACATCTAAGGTATGAAACTCTTCTTCCCTTGAACCGGAAGGAGCCGGACAAAAGGTAGGTAACACTATTTCTTGTGTCCTATGGAAGGCCGATACCACCTTAGGAAGGAACCCAGGATCTGTCCTCAACACGACTCTATCTGGGAAGATGGTCAAGAAGGGTTCCACAATAGAAAGAGCCTGTAGCTCACTAATTCTCCTAGCCGAGGTGACGGCTACTAAAAGGACCGCTTTCAGGGTCCAAAATGTTAAAGATACTTCTAACAGTGGTTCGAAAGGTCTTTTTGTCAGACCCCCCAAAACCACCGATAAGTCCCACTTGGGAAAAAACTTAAAGGGGGAAGGCCTAGCCCTGGCCAATGCCTTAAAAAAATCTGATGACATAGGGATCTAGAGATAACCGTCTCTCTAGAAATACTGATAGCGCAGCAACCTGCGCTTTCAGGGTGCTGGCTGCCAGACCCTTGTCCATCCCGTCCTGTAAAAACTCCAGGACCGAAAAATTATTCATGGGGGAACAATCCTTTGAACTGCACCAGGAATTAAAGACCCTCCAGGTCTTGAAATAAATCGCCCTGGTAACTTCCTTTCTGCTACTAAGTAGCGTATCCACTAACCGTTTAGATAAACCCTTCCTACTCAGGATTAACTCTTCAGTAACCAGGCCGCCAGGTTGAGCCGATCCACGTTGGGATGGAGCAGAGGACCCTGGCATAATAAGTCCTTTCTGGCTGGAAGTAGCTGATGGGGTTCTATTGCCAGCTTCAGCAGAGTTGAAAACCAAGGCCTTTTGGGCCAGTATGGGGCTATCAGGATAAGAGTCGTCTTTTCTACCTGAAGTTTCCGCAGAACTAACGGAATCATTTGTACTGGGGGGAAAGCATAACATAAATGGAAGGGCCAATGCTGAACTAACGCATCTAGACCCTCCGCTTGATCCAGTCTGTTGAGGGAAAAGAAAACCGGAACCTTGGCGTTGGCTTGGGACGCGAACAGGTCTATCTGAGGGGTTCCCCACCTGTCTGCTATTTCCTGGAACACCTCTGAATTTAGACTCCACTCGGATTCTAGAACTCTCCTCCTGCTTAGGAAGTCTGCCACGTGGTTTAAACTGCCCTTTAGGTGAACTGCAGACAGAGATGCCAAGTTTGTCTCTGCCCAGTAAAGCATGTGTAGGGCCAGGTTCAGGAGAACCCTGCTCCTCGTGCCCCCCTGCCTTGAGACGTAAGCTACCGCTGTAGCATTGTCCGACAGTATCTGGACATGCTGACCCTGTATCGTCTCCTGGAAGGCCCAAAGCCCTAGGCAAACGGCTTTGAGTTCCCTCCAATTGGAGGATCTCTTGGACTCTTCCATGGACCAGGACCCCTGAGCCAACTGACCCCTGAGGTGAGCACCCCATCCCCAGGAGCTGGCATCCGTAGTTAGGACCATTGTAGCGGGGAAGGACCACACTAGACCCTGACTCAAATTTGCGTGAGCCCTCCACCACCAAAGTTTCCTTTTTACTGAGGTTGGAACCCTGATCTCCTTTTCTAGGGGTTCTCCATGTGTCCAATTCTGTAGAATCGCCTGCTGGAGACTCCTTGAATGCAGGCGGGCCCACTGAACCGCAGGAATGGAGGATGTGAGAAGTCCCAGGGTGGACATAGCTGCACGAACTGACACTGACAGATTCGTCTGCACTGCCTTCACTGCTGCCTGAACCTTGATTATTTTCTCCTCTGGTAGAAATAACCTCTCCTGGATGGAGTCTATGGTGTACCCCAAAAAGACTATGACCTGAGAGGGGACTAGATTTGACTTCTCTCTGTTCATAATCCAACCTAGACCCTCCAAATGGGCCTGGGTCCTCCATAGGTCTTTGAGAAGCTGATCTTCCGTCTTGGCGAACAACAGGAGGTCGTCCAAGTATGGAATTACCGAAACTCCTTCTAGCCTTAGAGGTGCCAAGGCCTCTGCCACCACCTTCGAAAAGATCCTCGGAGAGGAGGAGAGACCGAACGGCAGGGCCCTGAACTGAAAGTGTTTGATCTCGCTTCCTGTCCTGATCGCTAGACGCAGGAAACGCTGAGAAGAGGCTCTTATCGGGATGTGAAGATAAGCATCCCTTAGGTCTATCGAAGCCAGAAAGCAACCTGCAGGAAGGAGCCTTCTGACCGAGTAGATGGTATCCATCCGGAACCTCTTGTACTTGATTGACCGATTCAGGAATTTCAAGTTCAGAATCAAACGAAATTTTCCTGCCGGCTTTTTTACTAGAAACACATGGGAGTAGCAACCCGCCCCTGTTCTTGTTGGGGTACCGGGGTGATCACCCTCTGCTGGAGAAATTCCTCTAACAGCGACAACATTGCCCTGGATTTCTCCTGATCCTTGGGCAGCTGAGTCGCGTAGAAACGCGACAGTGGTTTCTCTGAGAACTCCAGCGCGTAGCCCTCTGCAATAACCTTGAGGATGTATGCACTGGAAGTCGTCTCTGCCCACTGTGGAAGGAACGACTGAAGACGTCCTCCCACAGCCGGGCGACCGTCACTGGGTTTTAGCGGGCTGGCTAGGGGAGCGAAACAACACCCCGGGTCTCCCTCTACCCCTCTGAGGCCGCCAGGACCTTCCACCCTGACCTTTTTGTATCTCTTTAGGATCTTGGGGCTGGAAAAAAGGACGAAAATTTTTCCTGGTCCGCGGTACTACCTTCTTTAAGGGGAAGGCTTTTTTCCTATCCGCCGTCCTATCCAGAACAGTGTCCAGACCGGCGCCAAATACCAGATCTCCATCGAAGGGCAGGCCACATAACTTAGCCTTCGAAGCCGTGTCCCCAGTCCAGGTTTTGACCCAGAGAGCCCTCCTGGCCGAATTCACTAGGGCCGAGGAACGGGCTGATATTCTCACTGACTCGGCTGAGGCATTCGCCATATAGCCTACTGCCTTCAGAAGAATCGGGAAGGACTCTAGCAACTCTCTGCGTGAGGTCCCAGACTCAATGTGACCCTTCAGCTGTTCCAACCAATGCTCAAGGTTCCTGGCCACTACTGTGGATGCCATAGCTGGTTTGAGGTTGGCCAGAGAGGCATCCCAAGCCTTCTTTAAGAGCGCCTCTGCTCTTTTATCTAGGGGATCTTTTAAGGTGCCCGTCTCCTCAAAGGCCAAGTCTGTATTTCGGGATACCTTTGAGATCGCAGCATCCAGCTTAGGTTTCTTATTCCATACCTGCGCTGGATCCTCATCAAAAGGAAATCTCCTCTTGAGTGATCGGGAAAAGAAAGGAGCCCTCTCTGGGTCTTTCCACTCCCTTTTGACCGCATCTGACAATACGCTATGTACTGGAAAGGTTCGATGCTTGACTTCGTCTAAACCCTGGTACATCTTGTCATGCAGAGACAAATGCGTCTTATCCACCTTAATGTTTAAGGTGGAATGAATAGTTTTCAGTAAGTCATCCACCTCTTCTAAGGACAACTTGTAACGTGAAGAAGAATATTCTCCTGTATCTTCTTCTTCCGCCTCTGACCCTGAGAATAGGCTGCTAGGCTCTTCCTCCTCGGACTCACTACCTGCCCCTCTATAATCCAAGGGTGCACTAGTGGAGGCCTTAGCTGCTGACCCTGACGCCGCCCCTCTGTCCAAGTAGGAGCGAAACGACTGAAAGGTCTCTTCTAGCTCTTTCCTAAAAGAAGAGAGCATCTCTTTGGGTTGTTCGGAGGCTGCACTAGTAGAGGCTTCCCCTTTGACTATGTCCGCGATGCATGCCTTGCATAACGGCTTAGTCCAAGACCCTTTAAGGGTTGTTTTGCAGGTAGCACACCGTTTCTTAGGAGGGGGCACTGCAATTTTTAGCTTCTCTTTAGCTTTCTGAAAAACACAAAAGACAACAACCCCATGTTTAACTTTTTGTGTCTCAGACCCAAACCACCACCACCACAAAACAGCTAGTGAACAAAAAACACACCAGGTCCCATCACCGCTGTACCAAACAAACAACACTCTCCCAGGGACGTGACTAGAGTGAGTGAGGCAGGCTCCTCTCCCCAAAGGGGCAGTAGGAGGGACATAACAAGGAACCAGGTAGACTTAAACCGCTGTTTTCCTACCTGGGCCGGGCTGGTGCATGTGGCTCCTGCTCCCGCCACCTCCGCTGCGTCTTCTGGCTCCATTTTCCCAGAACGCGGCGATCGTTTGTGCGCCTCCTTTTGAAAGTCCCGGTTAACCCCACCGCTGTGGGAATCGGAAATTGCACCGCCGAGGCTGCCTTAAAGCTCTGCAAGATTGGATGGAGAGCGTCTATTAACAAACATTTTCAAGTCTTGCCACAAATTCTCAAGGTCTGGACTTTTTTTTTTTTTAAATATTCATTCTTTATTTCTTTTCATATCATACAAAATTTTCAATTGTTCATTTAAAAAACCAGAGGAGACTGTTCGTTATAACTATAAACACATAGTTTAAACATTGATATATATTGTCCTATCATAAATCTTAACTTATATCAGGAGGTGAGTAATCTCTTAGTTAAGGAGGGAACACCCACTCTTTCTCATTCTAGTTGATATTATCGCTTTTACTACTTGGCCCCTCTCCCTTTGACCCTTTCCAGCCGACATTCCTCTCTCCTCAGGTGATACACCCTTTTTTCTCCAGCCATGGCTTCCACATGTCCTCAAAGTCTCTAAGTTTTCCCCTTTTTATATAGACTGCTCTTTCTTTACAGAGGGACTCATTGACTGCCTCAATCCAGTCCCTTACTGCCGGTGGTGAAGTTGCCTGCCACCTCATGGCTATTAGTTTTCTAGCTTGGAATAAACATCTTAATATTACGACTGTGGTATTTCTTTTCTCCTTCCGTTCCTGCCTATAGCCCAGTACACACAGTGTGGCCTCCATTTCTAGTGAGATTGTAAATATATCTCTCAAGATGTCCAACACACCCTTCCAGTACCGGACCAGCTTTGGACAGCGCCACACCATGTGTACTAGGTCTCCCTGCCCCGGGCATCTAGGGCATTTATCATCTGGTCTTTTGCCGAATTTAAAAAGTCTCTTTGGCGTATAGTAAGCTCTATTTATCAGCATCAGGTGGGAGATTTTCTGGGGGGGTGAAAGTGACACCTTTGATCCCATCTCTAATATTCTCTTCCACTGTTCTTGTGATATTTCCCCTATATCTTCCTCCCATCTTTCTCTTACTTTGAGCAGATGTGCCCCTGTATTGATCTTTTTGATTATCTGCATGTATATTTCAGATATGAGGCCCTTAGTTGGTCCCCCTTTAGCTAATTTTTGAAACAGGAACATTTTGGACCACACTAATTTTTGTGTCCTAAACTGGGCTTCAAGAGCGTGGCCTACTTGTAAATAGGTAAAGAATGAGTGTTGCGGGATATTAAATTCTAATCTCAGATCCTGAAATTTTTTTTTTTCAAGGTCTGGACTTTGACTGGGCCATTCTAACACATAAATATTCTTTGATCTAAACCATTGCAAGGTTTCCTTAACCACTACTCAAAGATCAACACAATTATTCATTTTACATAGGTCTTACCATACACCTGAGAAGTTATTCAAATGAAAACGTGGAGATAACCCCTTTGTCCTCGGTGTAAGGAAGTGTCTGCAAATACACATGTTATGGAGATGTCCCAAACTTTATTGGCAGGGGGTAATTGAGAGCATTAATAGCTTGTTCGGAGTAAAATTGCTGGTAGAACCAGGTATTTGCCTGTTACATATAATAGATGAATCTAGGATTCTGGACTTCACTTATACTCCTGTATTAAGAAGTTTTTTTAGGCGCGTAAATTAATAGCCCTAAAATGGATCTCATTATACAATAGTGGAATGGAGAATACAAATAAAGGAAAGTTTGATATAAGAAAAATATATTTTTCTACATAGGGTTTGCCCATGGAAATTTGAGAATTTTTGGAAAAGGTGGTTGGAGGCTCTTGAGCCTGACATGGAAAGATATATATAATATGGGAAAATATCCTGAGAGCATAGGAGTGATTGAAGAGATAAAAAGATTTTATTTTAATTTTCTTCTTTTTTTCTTTGGAAGATTTTGTTGTGATTATTATGAAATTATTATGAATGTATTATTTTTCTTGTACTTGGGATGTATGTATGTATTGTTTGTCTTTCTTAAATCTGTATGTAGCACTACCCCCGGAGGAGCTGCTGGTTTGTATTGGGCGGCATGTTACCTCGTGGCTCTTCCACCGGCCTAGGGGTGTATTATGCATATAGCAGTAATGGAATGTCCATAACAGGTGTCTTTTGCTGAGCTCTTTATTACCCAGCCGGGTAAAGACATTAAAACTTGTGATGAAGAGTAGAGGTGAAGTAGAAGAAGAAATAGCAGACTCAGGCGCAACAATAGGGAAACAGTCCTGCTTCCAACAATGCTTTGTATTCTCCGCCACTCTAGCCAGAGTGGGTATAGCGTACCTGGACAGGCCTACTCTCACTGACCTGGCAGCCAGAGTACTGCTCGAACTTGAAGGAAAAGTCTCTGCCACAGACCCTCCTGAAATGGACTCAGGGAAAAGCCTCTGCCACAGGCCCTCTCTGTGATTGTGACTATGGAGATGATCCTACTCGATAGGATTGCATCTGGAACTCCTTCAGATAGTTTTCAGGCACTGACTGAGAGGTGACCAGTCTCTCAGTGTCCGGCTACCTTGATCCCCAGTGGTTTGTCGAGACCTCTCACTGGCTCTCCTCAGATGGACTCCCCACCGAACAGCTATCCCGCTTGGGATCTTCAAGATTGGGAACCCAGTCGACCATTGGGCTCCCTGCCACAGCTCAAATGTCCCGGAACCAGGAACACCGCGTGGCACGTGCACCCCGGCCTGGAAGGCCATTACGCCGGGGCACCGTGATGCGCAATCACCCTAAAGGTGGGTTCCACACTCCAAAGAAGAACCCAGACTCATGGCGTCTGCCCTATAAATACCCTCCCCCAGCATGCACAGCAAGGCTCAACCCTCCTGATTGGCTACTGGGGAAGAGCACCCAAACCTCAACTCCACTGCTGCCACCCATCGCCCTGGGGTAGGAACTACACCCCAGTAACAATAGACAGCCCACAGCACAGCCAAGTTGAGACAGAGACCAGTTTTAAACATAATAATTGGATCAGAGTCAGTTAACACTCTGATCCCTCTCTAAATTTGAATAGCACCAGTACCTTTTAAGTAACCAGTTGCTACATGTATAAAAAATTATAATAAAAAATAAAAAATAAACATTCTAATGTAGGTCTCTGTATGTTTAGGGTCGTTGTCCTGCTGAAAGGTGAACCTCTGCACCAGTCTCAAGTCTTTTGCAGACTTTAACAGGTTTTCTTCTAAGATTGCCCTGTATTGGCTCCATCCATCTTCCCATCAACTCTGACCAACCTCCCTGTCCCTGCTGAAGGTGTTTTCAGGGTGATGTGCAGTGTTAGTTTTATATCCCACACAGCGCTTTGCTTTTAGGCTACAAAGTAAAATTTTGGTCTCATCTGACCAGAGCACCTTCTTCCACATCTTTGCTGTTTCCCCCACATGGCTTTCCGCAAGCTGCAAACGGGACTTTTTATGTCTTTCTTTCAACAATGGCTTTCTTCTTGCCACTCTCCAATGAAGGCCAGATTTGTGGAGTTCACGACTAATAGGTGTCGTGTGGACAGATTCTGTCACCTGAGCTGTGGATCTCTGTTGCTCCTCCAAAGATACCATGGGCCTCTTGGCTGCTTCTCTGATTAATTCTCTCCTTGCACGGCCTGTCAGTTTAGGTAGAAAGCCATGTCTTGGTAGGTTTTCAGTTGTGTTATACACTTTTCATTTTCGGATGGGGGATTTAACAGTGCTCCATGAGATGTTCAAAGCTTGGGATATTTTTTTATAACCTAACCCTGCTTTAAATTTCTCCACAACTTTATCCCTGGCCTGTCTAGTGTGTTCCCATGGCCTTCATGATGCTGTTTGTTCACTGGGGTTCTCTAACAAACCTCTGAGGGCTTAACAGAACAGCTGTATTTATACTGAGATTAAATTACACACAGTAGAACTCTATTTATTAATTAGGTGAATTCTGAAGGCAATTGGTATCACTAGATCTTAGTTAGATCTTAGTTAGATCTTAGTTAGGGGTATCAGAGTCAAGGAGGCTGAATACAAATTAACGCCACACTTTTCAGGTGTTTATTTGAAAAAGATTTTCCTTTCACTTCACAATTGTGTGACACTTTGTGTTAGTCTATCCAATAAAATACATTTATGTTTTTGGTTGTAATGTGACAAAATGTGGAAAACTTCAAGGTGTATAAATACTTTTTCAAGGCACTGTAAAAGACATTGAAAATCTTTTGTTTTGATGCACCTGAAATGTATTTAGCCTTTTTAAACTGAGGGTTCAATTGGGCTTTAGGGCTACTGAATAAAACAAAAACACAGTATTTCTACTGTGCCATGGCACTGATCATGTCATCAGCAAACACCTTTGACAATGTTGATGCCAAAAAATGTTGCTGTGTCTTGAAAGATTCAGCGGAGCAGTAATGTGAATTGTGAAAGAAAATGAACGCATGGGAAAGAGTTCATTAGGAAAACATCGGTAGCTGGCAACTCATACATGGTAACAGATGTCAGTCTTTCAGGACAGCTGCAAAGCAAGAGCAAATAAAGAGCAAACAGACACCACTACTAACCTTGCTGGTGGTTAAAGTAGATGTTAAAGTAGATGTACACCCAATCACTAAAATCGCATATAATCTTTAGGCTGTGACACCTTGCGATGTCCAGCAGCATGAATTTTGAAGATCCCTGAATCTGGCATGGCAGGTGTATGCAAATACAGTAGCTGCTGTCCAGCCACGATCCTGTGATGTCATTGACCAAATATAATCATGTCCTACAAGTCTATAATGAATTTTAAGGGGAACCCCACCAAAACAAGAAAAAATAAATGTGTGATGTCAGCCCAAAATCTACTCTTTTGGTCTGCTAGACATTTTAAGGAGGAACCCCAGGCAAAAATGTAGAAATGAAAGTGTGTGATTCCTCCAAAATTCCTTGCCAGACCCTCATACTAGCATGTAGCCTAGAAAGGAAGGGTGCTCCTCTTCCCCTCCTGAACTATACCACAGGACAAGGACAAAGACAAGAGCCTTTTTCTCTCAACCCCTGGCCCAGTGGTTGTTGGAGTATATGGGTGGGGGGAATTATCAGAATCTGGAAGCCCCTTTACAATGATACTGCCCCTCATGTGAATAAGTAAGGTGTACATAGCAACCATTTTTAATCACAAAACAAAACCAATGTATATAAAATCACAACCACCGTTTTAGACAAACCTATTGTTTAAAAAGTCCCATGATGTAGCTCCACATTAATTGCGATGGCTAACGGCCGCAGAAACAAAAGCCTGACACCCAAATGCAACAAGAATGCTTTCTGAATGAATGCTTCAGAAGCCATTATTGGCAATATGTGAAGGTAGTGGTAACATCATGGCTGTGTGGTGTCAGTGGATGGTAGGTGTGACGGACAGCTTGGCACCCCGCTTGGGTGCTTCTGCCAAGACACATCTTCCTCCACTCTGGAACCAGGAACAAGATATTATAGCTGAGCATTGTACCTAAGAACTAGACAACATTAGTTTAGGTGCAAACTAGAACTGACTTTATTGTAAATTCACACAGAATATATACCACACAAAATCAGGTAAGAGTTTAATCGCATTACCTTAAACAATGCAAACTATAAACAGTAATATTAGTACATCTAATAAACAGCTACCATAAACATAAACAGTAATCTAATTAACATACATATATAAACATCCCACAATGGTTCACTAACAAGGTAAAGTGGACACCATGCTAGCCACATCTCCAAGAGGAATAGCAGATATACATAAACAATTGATCACTCAATTAACAATGGGAATTCACACCTAAAATGCACAAAACGGGGAAATTATACTACGAGAGAAAGACACCTTAGTAAACAGATTATAGCAGGAGACCCCAGCATCAGGCTGTTTGGAGATGATTATGTTAGGGCATAGAGGCCACAAAATTTGTATCCAGGTCCTAGGTTCCCAGAGTCTGTTTGTTTCGGGGGGCCGTTTTACAAAAAAAAACACTCCAAAGGTCCCCCAGGCACACACCTTCCAAAGAATACCCCAAATAAGCCCCCTTAACAGCCAGAGCCCATTATCAGTAGACAAAAGGCTACCCTGCAGTCCCTTCCAGACGCCCTTGTCCCGGTTGGGTCTGTCATCGAGAGGATGTAGCAACATTAACAACAGGAAGCTGTCACGTTTGTCCACACTTAACCCTAAATTTTTGGCATTTGTAAGTTCAGACTAAATACTCCATTCATCCCCATTCAGCAGTGCTGGTTTGCAAATAAGGATGACAAAGGAGGAAAGAACTAACAACTAGACAACATTAGTTTAGGTGCAAACTAGATCTGACTTTATTGTAAATTTACACAGAATATATACCACACAAAATCAGTTAAGAGTTTAATCACATTACCTTAAACAATGCAACCTATAAACAGTAATATTAGTCAGTTAAGAGTTTAATCACATTACCTTAAACAATGCAACCTATAAACAGTAATATTAGTACATCTAATAAACAGCTACCATAAACATAAACAGTAATCTAATTAACATAAATATATAATCATCCCACAATGATAAAGTGGACACAATGCTAGCCACATCTCCAAGAGGAATATCAGATAGACATAAACAATTGATGACTCAATTAACAATGGGAATTCACACCTAGAATGCACAAAACAGGGAAATTATACTAAGAGAGAAAGACACCTTAGTAAACAGATTATAGCAGGAGACCCCAGCATCAGGCTGTTTGGAGATGATTATGTTAGGGCATAGAGGCTCTAAATCTGTATTCAGGTTCTAGGTTCCCAGAGTCTGTTTGTGTCGGGGACCCGCATCACAAAAAAAAAACACTCCAAAGGTCCCCCAGGCACACACCTTCCAAAGAATACCCCAAATAAGCCCCCTTAACAGCCAGAGCCCATTATCAGTAGACAAGAGGCTACCCTGCAGTCCCTTCCAGGCGCCCTTGTCCCGGTTGGGTCTGTCATTGAGAGGATATAGCAACATTGACAACAGGAAGCTGTCACGTTTGTCCACACTAAACCCTAAATGTTTGGCATTTGTAAGTTCAGACTGAATACTCTATTAATTCCTATTCAGCAGTGCTGGTTTGCAAATAAGGATGAAAAAGTAGGAAACAGGTATTTTATAAATAAAACATTTTATGATCTGCAATGCATTGAGAATAATCTTAAGATTTTATTTTTATTTTTTTACCTCGGACATCTGAAAACAAAATAAGTTCCCAAAATGGCATTAGAATGGAATGTGATAAAATAACAGGGACATTTTATAGTTCTATCAAGTCTGGAATGTCTATGTAGATGGCAGTTTCCAAATGTAATGGTATATATTGTAGCAAGATAGGTCAACAAGTTACAAATCCAAATTGTTATACAGGGTCGAAACTTTAATAAAAGATCAACATTGGCATATAATGGTGCAGTCAAAGGTTCCAGAGTGTAAAGAGACTTTCCAATTACTGTGATTGTGGCCAGGAGAGTGGATTATTTCCAGTGATTGGAGATTAAACATCAGTCTGTAGTCAGTAATTATGCGGTTCACTAAATGCTGTGGAAGATTACAAAGACTAGCAATTGCTTTATAGCTGCAGTCCTCACAAGGGGGTCCATAGCTATTGATATTCTTGTCAGTCCCATAACTAAAGATTGCATCATTGACCAGTGCAATTGAGAAGTGGAACTAAACCAAAATATATGTGTGCTTGATCCCTCCTGATTTCAACTTGCCACCATAACAAACAGCAAAAAAAGTAATAAGTAATGTAGCTGGGCTTGTAATACCATTACAACATATTTTTATAAGCAGTTATCTATAAACAGAACCAAATGTATTTATTATTTATTATTCCGTCGTTTTTGCCATTGAGAAAAAAACAGTTGTCCATAAATGTTTGGGTTTAAAGCAGAATATAAAGCCCATCCGAAACTCTCATCTAATCATCAGTTATAAAAATACCTTCAGCTGTAAAACACATGCCTGATCACTTCGGATAATATGCCTTACCATTTATATTCAGGCATGTAACTTTTATGCAGCACCCAGTTTAAGAGACTTGGATGGCAAAATGCAGAATGCCAAACTCTTTTTCTAAAGGTACAATTTTTTTTCCCTAAATAGCTTCCTTTACCTTAGTGCAGTCCTCCTTCACTTACCTCATCCTTCCATTTTGCTTTTAAATGTCCTTATTTCTTCTGAGAAATCCTCACTTCCTGTTCTTCTGTCTGTAATTCCACACAGTAATGCAAGGCTTTCTCCCTGGTGTGGAGTGTTGTGCTCGCCCCCTCCCTTGGACTATAGGAGAGTCAGGACGTTCTCTACATTGCAGATAGAGAAAGGGGCTGTGCGTTAGTGGGCATCCTGACTCTCGTTAGGGGGCGAACACGACACTCCACACCAGGGAGAAAGCCTTGCATTACTGTGTGGAGTTACAGACAGAAGAACAGGAAGTGAGGATTGTATGAGTGTGCATGTGAGATAGATGCCTTGGATTGTAAGCTCCTTGAGGGTGGGGACTGATCTGAATGTTAAATATGTAAAGCACTGCAAAAGATATTGGAGCTTTAAAAAATATTTGTAATAAATTATGGAAAAGTACTAGTATATCAGAATTCTGAATCCATATCTCAACTTTGTCTGTTTTTGTATTACACTTGGCCCTAATGATCTTCTGTATTACATTTCTCTGTTTCTGAAAAAAAATATTCGTTCTTGGGAGACAATATATGGAGCAATGGACTTAAAGCGGAGTTCCAGCCTTTTAATATTTATTAGAAGTCAGCAGCTACAAAAAGTGTAGCTGCTAACCTTTAATAAACCGACACTTACCTGCTCCACGGTCCAGCGATGCGGCCGCCCGAAGTGTCGCTCCTCGCAGGCGCCTTCATTCAGACTGTGGGCACCTGGCCATGACAGCTTTCGGCTTCATGGGCCGGGCACGCACTGTGCATGCGCAAGCCGCGCTGCACCATCAGCGTGGACAGGCGATCACCTGGGACCTGTCTAGAGGGAGGGGTCGCCTAAGGCGAGAGGAGGAGACATCTAGGCGGTCCCTGGGCGGAAGGAGAAAGTAAGACAGGAAGTCCCACTCCTACCGAAACCCCCCCCCCCCCAAAACAATTGATGTCAAATGTGGCATGTAAGGGGGCGAGGAGTGCTTAAAGCGGAAATTCCACTTTTGGGTGGAGCTCCACTTTAAGAGAAGATTCTGCATTGAGCTGTGTAGCACTTATCCCTGAAAGAGCCACTGGTGTATGGGTCCCCTGGTTCCAGATGACACTAACCTTTCTGGCAATGCCATACCCTCTGAAACACTAATGCCGCGTACACACCATCACTTTATGTGATGGAAAAAAATGACGTTTTTAAAAACGTCAATTTAAATGACCGTGTGTGGGGGAAAACGTAGTTTTATGTCTTGTGAAAAACGACAAAAAAAAATTGAAGCATGCTTCAATTTTTTGTGTCATTTTTCAAAACGTCATTTTTTGTTTCACAAAAAATCACTGTGTGTAGCAAAAAACGATGTTTAAAACAACGTTTTTCAACCCGCGCATGCCCAGAAGCTAGTTATGAAGCGAGCTTTAATGGAAAAGAGTGGTGAACGTAACCTCGCTTTGCTAGAGCATTGTGAAAAAAACTATGGTGTGTAGGCAACATCGTCTTTGAAAATTGAAGTTTCAAAAACGTTGTTTTTTACTTCACAAAAAATGACGTTTTTTTCATCGCATAAAGTGATGGTGTGTACGCGGCATAAGGCTAAATAGGGAGGATTTATTTAGGCAACACAAAGTAGTATGGCAATAGCAATAAACAAAAACATATAATACATTGGCACAACACCAACAAACAATCAGAGGGCCGTGTATCTCTGCACCTGAAGGGTCAGTACTGGAAGTCTTTTCAAACTCTTCTCACTGGCCAGTGTGGTTTTGTAGAAATATATTCTACATTTCTAATTTGACATAACATAATTTATATTGTAATATAATGTAAGCTTAGAAAATATTAAATTTGTATGATAATCATAAGATTAATCATGAAAATCATTATGCTATAAAACATATCCTATAAAAAAAAATCTCAATAAGCATATATTAATGGGTTTGCACAAAACCATAGCATCTACAATCTATGGGATATATTTATTGATTTTTTTTTTACTAGTAATGGCCGTGATCAGTGATTTTTTAGCGGGACTGCGACATTGCGGCGGACAAATCTGACACCAAGTGGCACTTTTGGGGACCTGTGAGACTAATGCCGCGTACACACGATCACTTTTTGTGATGAAAAAAAAATGACATTTTTAAAAATGTCATTTAAAATGATCGTGTGTGGGCAAAATGTAATTTTATGTCTTCTGAAAAGCGACCAAAAACAAAAATTGAACATGCTTGAATTTTTTATGTCATTTTTAAAAATGACATTTTTTGCTTCATGAAAAATGATCGTGTGTGGGCAAAACGACGTAAAAAATGAAGTTTTAAACCCGCACATGCCCAGAAGCAAGTTAGGAGACGGGAGGTAAAACTACCATTCATAATGGAGTAAGCACATTCATCACGCTGTAACAGACAAAAAAGCAGGAATCGTCTTTTACTAACAAGTAACCAGCTAAAAGCAGCCTCAAGGCAAATAGAACTTCCCCTTTAGAGTGCCGTCGTTTTGTTCATCATTTTCCAAAAATGATGCTGTCTACGCAACGTCATTTTTGAAAATGAAGTTTGAAAAATGTTGTTTTTTTTCATGAAGAAAAATTACATTTTTTTTCATCACAAAAAGTGATCGTGTGTATGAGGCATTATACAGTGATCAGTGCTAAAAAAAAAAAATGTACTGTCACTGTACTAATGACAATGGCAGGAAAGAGGTTAACGTCAGTGGCAATCAAAGGGTTAAATGTGCTTCTAGTGAGTGCTTTCTAACTGTGTGGGGGATGCTTTGACTCAGGGAAGAGAAAGATCCGTGTTCCTGCGGTCTGCCTTGTTTACATAGTCAGACCGCTGCTCTGCCTCTCCTGGGAACGATCGGCTTGTATCGGTAGACATCGCATCTGCCGGACCCGCTGATTGGCTCTCGCTGTGTCCAATCACAGAGGGAGCTGGTCGCCGGCAGCGCACGCATGCCCCAGACCTAGTGTACAAAATCACAATTTCACACAGGTGGGCCACCCTGATGCTGTATATCTGCAGGGCCGATCCTAGGCAGGGTGCACGGGGTGCTCCACACCCAGGCACCGCAGAGCTGGGGGCACCCAAGCTCAAAAGTGCTCCCCTACTTCCTCCTTGTCTGTGACCATAGGCGAAGCGCATGTAGATGGTGCTGTGGTTCTCCCATCCCACTTGCTCTATCCGCTGGCAACTAACAAGAACGCATACTCAGAATCTGGGCTGGGTACCATAACGGAGCCTAGTACCGGAACACATTCTGGTACTAGGCTCCACTAATTAATTCTGTCCAGTGTGCATGGAGCAGTCTCCTGTCTTCCCCACCCCCTCTGTGTGTGTCGGCTCTTCTCCCATAGGCGGTGTGATGAGAGGCTTCTGGGTTGGCTGGAGCTGCTACCAATCATCCCGTACACTCCCAGAAATGCTCTCTGAGTGCCACCCTCCAAGTAACCAAAGATGCCACATATCCCCCTGCCCCCTGTAATGTGCTTCTGCTCTCAGGACGCCCAAGCTACAGGGATCTATTGGACAAGTACTGATCTATGGGGACACCTGTTGTGGGAGGTTCTAAAGGGGACACCTGCTGGGGGGGGGCTCTGATGGGGGACACCTGCTGGGGGGGCTCCGATGGGGGACACTAATGAAGACTTCTTAGGGGAGCATCTCTGTGTTTGAGTTGTAGCCATAGAAACATTTGTAAAGGGGAGGAGTTATCAAAAAATTACCACGCCCATGCGGGGGGCACCAGAAATATTTCTGCACTCAGGTGTCTGTGACCCTAGGATCGGCCCTGTATATCTGCATGGGGCGATTAATAACAGGTTAAAGACTATAATGTGAAATAGTATATTTTGAGTTATAATTAACTATATCTATATGTGTAAACTGAAAAAATCAAAGAGAGAGGATGCACCAGCCCATGGGCGTCTGCAGGTAGGGGCAAGGGGGGGGGGAATAGGGAGCAGGACTGGACCCGCCACTGTGAGTTATAGAGGATTCTCTTCTGTAGGGGGAAGAGAGCTCTGTGAGGGAGTGATTGGGTATGCATACACGCCTGGAATCTGCACCCTGTACCTAGAACATGCCTGGATTCTGTACCCTGTACATAGCATGTGCCGTTTCCCCTTTGAAAATAAATACTTGCGAGTTGCGGATAAGCCCCTCCCCTTCATGACATTATCAAAAGGAGGTGGAGCATGGATGGCCTTAAAATGATGCCCCCCCACGAATGCACCAGCCTAGTGTATTTTCAAAAGACCTTTTATTGCAAAAGAAATAAAATCCAATGTACTAACGAAGATGCATAGCTGAAAGCATATAATCAACCCACATAACTGAGCCTTCTTCGTGGTTCCCAGAGAAGATGAGGAGCTCAAATCCCATGAAAAGTCACTCCTGTACAGCATTAGAGTAACTTCTCATGGGATTTGGGTTCCTCAGCATTTCCATAAGAAGGCACAGAGATGCCAACCTTGCCTGCAAGATGAGGCCGAAGCCAGGATGTAAGGTGAGTATTTTAACATTTTCTAAATATATTTTAATTTCAGTTTGTTTATGGGGTTAGGGGTAGCTACTAAAAAGCAATCATTGGATTTTCAAGCAAGGTCTGTTTTAAAGAATTTGTAAAGGAAAAAAATGTTTGGCCTAAAATGAATGTCTGCAAGGTAGACAGACAGTATAGTGTAATGATTCTGTTAAAAAACGAGTAAATACCTATTAAATTCCTTCATCTATATCACCTCCGGCGTTCTAGTTTCTGTTCTCTCATTCACCTCCTGGTTTGTGGCGCTCATTCATGTAAGAACTACATATCCCTGTAGGCATTGCGGCACGCCCAGTAGTTCAAACCTCCTTGAAGTCTCTAACACATAGAGAGTGTCCTGCCGCACAGATGTAGTTCCCAGGAGGGGGTGAGCACGTCACTGACCACCGCAGTAAAGCCCCCCTTCACGGTGGTGAGTAACGATAAGACAAGCAGGAAGTGAACAGAACAGAGAAGAAATAGAGCAACTTCTGAGCAAAAACTAACAATGAGATAGTGAAAAGAGGAATGTCTGCAGGTAAAGGATGCTTATTATGAAAAAAAAAAAATCCTTTACAACCCCTTTAAGTGTAGTTATCCTTTAATGTCCCGTGTCTAAAATGCACCATAATAATAGCACCATTACAATGCGCATAGACACAGTTAAATTGCTTAGTTCATTATCATCTTTATGTGTAATGATGTTATTATGTGTCTTTGTTCCATAGAGTATCAGATTACTTGCTGTGACTGACAAACATAACCGCATAAAAAGATTAAAAAAAAAAAAACCCTTGACAATAAGTTATATTTCTAGAAAGCATTTCATGGAATTGTCATTGAAGTTATACAACATGAATAATCAGGATAATAACCACAGTATTGTGTTTTATGAATCTCATATTTTTTTCTGTCAATTACGATGCAGTTCCACATTCACAGGTGACATGTTTTTTAATGGTAGGTATTGATTTTTTTTTTATGCCCACACATTTTCGTGTGTGAAATAAAATGTTTGTTATATTTAAAAACAAAGGGCCAGATTCAGGTACATCTGCGCATTATTGGACCGGCGTAGGGCACCGCCTTTACGTTAGACTGGCGCAATGTAGCGGCGCAATCACCCTATTCTCGTCGCTTTTACGCAGAAATTAGCGCCTGCGCAACGTTATTTCTGAGGCGCAAGGCGGAGTAATCCAAATTGGGAAGGACGTGGGCGTGTTACATTGAAATGAGCCGTGACCCCATGCAAATGAAGGGCCGGCCGGCTCGCGCATGCGTGCTTGAAGCAGACCATGTCAGCAACTCTGTGCGCATGCTCCCAACTCGGGAACAGCGCAATCAGTGAAATTGGAAGTGGACTAGGGAAAAATCATGTACTACGCAGACAGCATAAATAGACAGACACAAACGCACTTCCTTTGCAAAAGTACATCCCTTTGTATCCCTCCCTATACAGCAAGGTGCTTTTGTTCTGTTGTTAGTTGCGTTGTGGTTTGTATTTGTGATATTTGTGGACTGTGTGATCTAGTGTTTTGTAGAAGATATTTGTAAGTGATTTTTGGTGACTGCTTGTGAGAGTTTTTGGTTGTTAGTTTTTTGTTCGTTTGTTTTCTTGCTTGATTTTTGCTGCTTGTTTTTGTGACTGATTTTTGCTGCTTGTTTTTGTGACTGATTTTTGCTGCTTGTTTTTGTGAGTGATTTTTTGCTGACTGTTTGGGAGTGAGTTTTTGTCTGAGTATGACGGAGAGAAAGAGGAAGTTAAATTTCACTTTTCGGGAGAAACAAATTCTTGCCCGGGCCATTTCCGAATATGGGCGTTTCCTCCACGGCCCGGACAGTGCCAACACCACCCCGGCCAGGAGGAGAGAGATTTTGGACAGGATTACTGACCAGGTGAATGCATCGGGGGGGGGGGAGACCCGGACACGGTCGGGGATTGAAAAGAAAATCAATGACCTCCGGCGTCTGGTCAAAAAAAAACTGGCCAAAATGCTAACCCATGCCAGGGGCACAGGAGGGGGCCCACCATGCCCTGTTAGACTGACAGCGGAGGAGCGTGCGGTGGCCCAGACCTTTCACAGGCAAGAAGTGGAGGGCCTGCCCGGCTATGACTCAAGTCATGAAGGCGTGATGCCAGGTAAGGTTTTTTGGCCCTATCAGGTGTGTAGCATGTGTGGGGGAGGGGGTGAAAGGGAATATGTGGCAAGTGTGTGGATCCTCCAACCTGTGAATGTTTTGTGTCATCCACAGATGTGCAGGAGGGTGCTGGGCCATCTGGGCTGACTGCACCATCCAAGGGACAACACCCTGATGAGGACCCCCCGACAAGGCCGGAGTCCTCGGAGGAGGTTGAAGAGGAGGAGGTTGAAGAGGAGGAGGTCGAAGAGGAGGAGGTTGAGGAGGAGGAGGAGTCCATGTCAGGCACTGGACTTTTGTTTTTGGAGGACTCTTCCCCTCTGGCTGGCAGCAGCCAGCCCTCCATAAGGGGTAGCCCCCCCCACTCCTCCCCCAACAGGGCTCCCCTCCCAAGGGGCTCCCCTTCTCCCCGGCCACAAGCATCAGCTGGAGGCAGGAAGGCGACCCAGAAGACCAGGGGGCTGGCCGATTTCCTGCCCGCCACTCTGAGAAAGTACCAGTTCCTTCAGACCCGCCATCTGGGAGAGGTCAGCCAGACCTTGGGGCAGATGGAGGAGAGCCTGTCCTCCATAAAGGATACGCTTGGGGACCTGGACTGCCACTCCCGGGCTCTTACAAACTGCCTAAACGACCTGCAGACTACAACAGCAGGCGTTGGGCAGGATGTGAGGGCCCTCACCCAGGCTATCCAGGCCAATACGGCATCATTAAGTGCTGGCCTAGACAGAATTGCCGTGGCTTTGGAGGGCAGGCCGCCAGATGGGCAGAGACCAGGGGCTGCTCCTCCTTCCCCGGTTTACCCCCTCCCCCATGAGTCTCCCCTGAGGAGCCGGGGCCGTGGCCGTCGGCGCCACAGGCGTGGCTCACGTCAACGGCATTAATATGTTTATCCCCTTTTTTTTTTTTTTTCTCTTTTTTTTTTGGTGCTGGAAAATTTTTGTTTTTGCTGGGCATTTTTTTTTTGGGGTTGTGAATGCTGTTAATAATGTGGGGGTGACATTCCTGCCAGAAAAGGGGTGTCACCCCCAATTTTGGTGGAGAAGGGTTCCCCAGGACCAGGGAGAAGTGATCCCCAGGTCCGTGTGAATGGTGTATGAATGTACAGTGACATAATTGGAGCCTTGGCGAGGCGTTGCTGCTCACAAGTCCTGCATGGTGGACTGGTGCCAATCCAATTAGATGAGGATGTGATGTGTCTGTGCTAGGGACCACAGTGGTGTGCATGCATGCATTCTCATTGTGCCATGATTAATGTGTGTGTTTAACGTGCAAAGATGCATAATGTGAGCAGGCATGAGATGGGGTCATGAGATGGGGTCCCAGTGCATATGCAGAGTCACCTTAAAGGGAAAAGACAGGAGGATGTTAGTAGTGCATGTGCACCTTGTGATGTGTGCATCATGGGGGGGACAGTCATGCCTGCCACCCATGTCACTCACCAACCAGCCAGCTGTCCCCATACATGTTCAGTTGGAAATCTGTGGGCATGGGGCTCTGATTGTATATGTAGCTGTCATGGGTGGTGTCATGTGTTGGGCTGGTGATGTCCTCCTGCAGGGTTGTGGTTAATTCCATGATGGCATCAGGGGTGAATCTGAAGATGCGAGACACCTCAGAATCACTCATGCCATAGATGTCTATACGTGTGTAATATATCCTCTCCCGTGAAGAGTGAAGAGTGAAGAGTGAGGGGCTTGTATCAGATAAGAATATTGTATTAGATTAGATTACATTTTAAAGTTTATATAAGCCAAAAAAAAATTTTCCAAAAAAAATCCCGTGCCCTCCTCAGTGCCCTCCTCAGTGCCCTCCTCCTTCTTTGCTCATCTAAAGTCAGTAGTATAGCTATGAGCATGGATGCCACTGGCATGTTGGCATACAGTTTGTTGGGCAACACGTGTGACTGCTCAGCTCCTTACTAACAGTGTTGCTTTATCTGACATGTAGACGGATTGTCTAATTTTATACCAGCTTTTATATGGTCTAATTTTAGACAGGACATTTAGCTGTTGCGCACAGCACGTAGCCTGCGCTGCACCAACGTTCTTTTGTGGATCCCCGTAACTCCCTCATTAGCATATTTGAATAGCAAATCAATGGTGTGTCTAGCGCAGTTTTGCGCGGACGGATGCGCCTGTCTAACGAAATTACGCTGGACAAAAAAAACGGAAAATTGTATACTCACCTTTCCGTAATTTTCCTTTCCTGACGCATCTTCATGGCAGCACACACTGGGTTGTGACTCCGCCCCCACAACCTGACAGGATTGGTTAGCTATAAATTTGAAGGGGAGACGCCCGCATCATTCTCTGTATATATCATCATAAAACAGCAGGGTGGGCATCTGTGTGCTGCCATGAAGATGCGTCAGGAAAGGAAAATTACGGAAAGGTGAGTATACAATTTTCCGTTTTCCTGACGCATTCATGGCAGCACACACTGGGATATAACTCGCCAGTCGGGAGGGTGCAAGAAAACAGTAATATTTATTCTTTATAGCGCTGAGGAATTGGCTCTAAGAACAGATCTGCCAAAGTCAACGGTAGCCAGGAGAGCAGAATTCACTCTGTAGTGAGAAATGAAGATGTGTTGGGAAGACCAAGTTGCTGCTCTGCCTATGGTTTCCGGTGAAGTCCCGCAATATGCTGCCCAAGAAGTGGCCTCTGCCCCTGTCGAATGAGCCCTAATGCCCTCTAGGAGTCGTAAGTTGCTGGATGGAATAGGTCTCTTTGATAACTTTAACAACCAAGAGGTAATGGTACGGGAGGTAGCTGGCTGACCTTGTCTGCTCCCGTGTGGGATAATCAAGAGAGAATCCGTCTTCCTGAGATGTAGCTGTGATGTAACTGGAGATGGTAGACTTGACATCCTAGTCATGGGACTCGCCCCTCTCATTAGTAAAAGACGGAAGGACGATGTCCTGGTTATAATGAAAGGAGGAAGTTACCCTTGGATAAAAATGGTCTGAGGGCTTCAGAACCACTCTGTCAGGGAAGAACACTGAATAGGGGTTTCATAGCCATAAGTGCTTGTATCTTCGACGCCCTCTTAACTGAGGTGATAGCAATACGGGAAGCCATCTTCAGAGCTACCGGTAGGTTCCACAGTGAGACTAAGTTGAATGGAGAAAAAGGTGGATTGGACAGGGCCTCGAGTACTACACAGAGATCCCCTGTTGGAAAGGCTGGCCTCCTAGGTGGTCTGATCTTACGTAGGCCCTGAGGAACAGAGTGACCGGATGATAAAGAGCCCATCTAGTACCCGTCATGGCTGAAAGGGCATATACTTGCACCTTCAGGGTACCCAAGCCCGGGCCCTTGTTAAACCCTGACTGAAGAAATTTGAGATGGGATTCCAATCTCTTTGCTGCGATGACACGAACCTCTCCCAGATCCTAGTATAGGTGACATCAGTGGAGCTCCTTAGAGCTTGTACTAAGGTTGATATTACCTCCTGAGAGTATCCTAGTTCCCCTAACCTAGCCCTCTCAGCTTCAAAGCTGGCAAATGCAGCTTCTCTGGGCTGGATGGAAGAATTGCCTCTGATGTATGAGATTCCAGGTTACTGGAAGATGTATTGGAGGCCGCGTGCCTAGTTGTAGCAGGGTCGTAAACCATGGCCTCCTCAGCCGGAACGGTATTAGTACAATAACTGTGGCTGAGGACTTCCGAAGTCGGGACAGGAATCTTGTAATCCGAGAAGTTGGAAGAAAAATGTACCCTAGCTCGCAGCTCCATGGAAGAACTAGGCAGTTTGTCCCTTCAGGTAATGGAAAGTAGGCTCTGGACAGGAACCTCTGACACTTGGAGTTCTTTGGCGTGGCCGCTAGGTCGACTTCTGGTACTCCACAAGTTTTTGTAAGAATGGAGAATACCTGTTGGTTCAGGGACCGTTCGTTGTTTGAAAGTGTCTCTCGGCTTAGGTAGTTGGCCAACAAATTCTGTGTTGCTGGGACGCATACTCCCCACAGATTTAACAGGTGCACTTGTGCCCCTTCCATTATGGGCGAACTTCCTCCTGAAGCGTGCGACTCCTGATGCTCCCCTGTCTCTGGATACATGACACCGCTACTTGTTGTCCATCCTGATCAGGACACTCTTCCTCTCTAGAAGAGGCGCAATGGCCAGGAGGGCCTAAAAGGCTGCTCTGAGCTCTAAAATATTTGACACTATGCCCGAAAATGCCACTGTCCTTGGGCTACTCAGTCTAGATAGTGTGGACCCCATCACCCCTGGCTGGCATCCGATGTTACTACTTCTGGACTTGGGGGAACTTTTGGAATGGACTCCCTGAGGTCGGACGGGTGTGTCCACCACCATACTAATTTCTTTACCCAGTTCGGGATGTGAATGGTTTGGAGTATTGACGTTCTATTCCACTGCCTGAGAAAGGAGTTCTGTAAGACTCGCATGTGCCACAGGGGCCACTGTATCAACGGTATGAATGCTGACATGGACCCCAGGGTACTGAGGCAGGCTCTGACAGTTAGACGTCTGGATGATAGCAGACTCTGTATCTTCTGGAGCAAGGGCTTCAGCCTCTCTTGAGGGAGTTGCACCCGGTACAACCTGGTATTTTATTCTGCCCCTAGGAACACCCTGACTTGCCGAATGCTCTGGGTGCTGAGGCGATGCCGAATGGGGGGCACCAAAATTGGAAATGGGATTGATCGATTGAGAACCGAAGGGACCTCTGGAAGGTAAGATGAACTGAGATGTGAAGGTAAACGCCCGAAAAATCTAGAGATAGCATCCAGTCTCCCACGTCCACTGACAACAAAATGGACTGAAGGCTTTTCCAATCTGAGGGCCTCTATTTTGATCGTCTGTTGAACTTCTTTAGGTCCAAGACTGGACGTAGATCCCCGTTTTTTTTTTTTTTTTGTACCAGAAATAAAGGGGAATAAAACCCCCTCCCTTTCTGGTGCGGAAGTACTTGGTAGGCTGGAATGTGTTCCCTGGCAATATGCCCATGAATTTCCAATTGTGACCGGTACTGATAGAGGATAGTGTTAATGGATCTGTTATACGAGTTGCCCATATCCGAGCGAATCTCTTGAGTCTGGTGCTCATCTGAGCTGGGTGGGCAGACGGACCCTCAAAAAGGACTTCTGCTGTTCCCCAGCTGTGATTGGCTTACTGTATCTACATGAAGGAGGGTCGAGTCTTCCAGTCCCTCCTAAATTCCCTGCCGGGGCGGTAGGATCTAACATCCCTGTACTTGACAGGAAGATCACGCCTGTAAGCAGGGCCCTTCTGGGGCTCTGGTTTTCCTATCGGAGAAATCAGCCCAGACTTTCCCCCGGTAACCTTGGAGATGGCCGAGTCCATCTTTGTCCCGAATACACTTGAGCCGCCATATGGAATTTTGCACCAGTTAATTTTGACGCTGCCTTCGCTATCCAGGGTCTCAGCCATAAGGCTTTTTCCAGCCATGAAGTCGCCCCCTTAGGAGCCGTAAGCCAACTTAATTTTCCTGCAGGAAGGAGAATATCTTCCCCTGGTCGGCTCCTTCTAGAATGGGATTCTCAACATTAGCTGCCTATGCAGCGATAGTTTTAGCGACTGCCGCTGTGGTGATAGCCGGCCTACAAGCGGCTCCTGTCGTGGAGCAGGCTTTCTTCAATTCTATATTGATTTTACGATCAAGAGCGTCCCGGGAGGTAACTGCGTCTTCAATCGGTAGAGAAACGTCGCAACGTCGAGTCGCATTAAAGATGAATCAACCGTAGTTGCATTGATCAAAGAATCGATCTTAGACTCCCACAAGGGGTACAATCTGCAAACTTGTTGCTCATACTGGGCCGCTTATGTGACCCCCCCACTTATCCTTTATGAGGTTCTCCAGCTCTTCGATGAAGGGAAATAATTCAGGACCCCCTTTTCAGCACCGGGAAAGATTTCTGAACCTTCATAAGTTCTGCCATAACCTCCTCCCAGCCGATCGCTTCCTTGACTGAATGGGCAAATGGTTCAACCAAAAAGAGACAGTCCGACGCCTGCTCACACTCCTCATTCTTAGAGAGGGTTACTGCACCCTGGCGTAACGGCCGGGCGATGTGTTTGGGGAAGGATCGCCCACATATGATCCCTGTGGCGATTCTCCTAGGAGCTCAGTATCTACTCTGGCCTCTGAATCCTTGGTTACTTCAATGAAGAACGAGCGGCAGGCCAATTCCCCTGGCAAGGCTGACGCCCCGCATATTTGGCAAACATTTGCCGTGGTGCGGGTAAGATAGCTCTGTCTGGGATGAAGGTAATCGTCTGCGGTGGGACCGACTATGACGGGAGTGCTGTGACGCGAGCGGCTATGCCTTGATTGAAGAAATCAAGAGGGTAACCTTGAGCGATTTCTTGCGCCTTCTGCCGGAAGCATGGCTAGAATCTCCCTCTGTGCCGCAAACTTGCGTCTCTTGACCCGATAGGGCTTCCAAAACTGTAGCGTCAGTGGCCAGGCTCTCTTTTTTGTCTCCCCTCTACTTACCACCTTCAGGACGGCCTCTATACCTGGTCAGCTGATGGTGGTCTGCGAGGGCAGTGGGCCCCATAATGATAGCAGAGAGATAGCCCGAAAAGGTGGGAAAAAAAAGAGAGAAGGGAAAACATTACAATATGTCCCCCCCCCCCAACATTTCTATTTATTAAATTAATATATTAATTGTATATACATATATCTATCCTTTTTTTTTTTTTTTTGGAATATATTAATTGTTTAATTATAGATACACTTTCTCATATGGTATGTTATAAATTAATGAATGATGAAAACTTATATAGCGCGGCACATGCAAACTGAATCGCCTCTGGGCGCTTGTATTATATATTCTATCCTATTTATTCCTTTTTTTTTTTTTGGTGTGTAATCAATTAGCCCAGGCTGATCTGGGACATGCCTGCACACACCTGGTGCAATCTTCACTCTGAGTAGAGCAGAGCAGCAGGGCTGCAGCCAGAACTACAGAGCAATAGGACTGTTTCTTTTTTCCTTTTTTTTTTTTTTTAATGACGCGCGCATGCGCAGAAGCGCCATTTTGGAAGAGGGCAGAGGAGACAGGCGGCGTCATCACTGAGCTGCGCGCATGCGCAGAGCGCCAAGGGGTACGCAGCGGTGACCCCGAGAATATGGGGTGTCAGAGAAACCACAGGGCTCAGCAGAGCTGAGAAAAAAACAACAGGCAGACAAAGGTACAAAATGGACTAACCTTAGGTGGTAAATGTAATGATACAAATACCTTTGTGGAAGCACACACTGCACTGGAAGGAAAGACAGAGCGAAAGTGGGGGCCACTGTGAGATTTGAAGCTTCTTTAAAGCTTGCTACAGATGCCAGTATAATTCCAGAGCCCCTGAGACCACCAGAACGGGGTTCCCACCATAAAGCTCATTTAGAGACTGTACAGGAGGGACTTCCAAACAGGAGAGGCTGAACCTGCTGGGGCGATTTGCGGTAAGAGGCATGCTTCTTGCTTGTTCGTCCAATCTTGTCAGGTGAGGATAAAAAAAGAGAATGATGCGGGCGTCTCCCCTTCAAATTTATAGCTAACCAATCCTGTCAGGTTGTGGGGGCGGAGTCACAACCCAGTGTGTGCTGCCATGAATGCGTCAGGAAAAGTAGATTTCTTGCGTATCTCGTTTTGGGAATGCCGTGCATCGAAACGCACGTGCACAAATAGACTTACGCCGCGCATCTCCTGTTACGCCGGCGTAATCGCTCTGTGAATCTGGCCCAAAGTTATTAAAAATCCCCTCCACAGACTGTTTTCCTGATCCAGTGGTAGCAATGGAAACCATCATGAGTAGAATTATGAAAGGATCTGAATATTCAGATTAGAAGAACAACTTCACCTTTAAGCATACCTAAACCCATCATGAGTAGAATTATGAAAGGATCTGAATATTTAGGCTAGAAGAACAACTTCACCTTTAAATATACCTAAACCCAACAACATAGCTAACCAGATAAGGTGGCTGCATTCCTTTTTAGGATTTGTTCCTTTATTTTCACCTGGTAATCCTGCTATAACACAGTTCATATCCTTTGGTGTCTGCACTCACTATTAAAGAATGGTCAATGGTTCTCAACCTGGGGGTCGGGACCCCCTCGGGGGTCAAATGATGATTTGCCAGGGGTCACTAAATCCTGGGCCAATTCCAGCCTTTTGTGGCCGCCCAGCAGAGCTGTCCTTAGAGTCTGTGGCTGCCCAGCTGGGCTGTTCCTGTGGGCCCCCACCAAGGAGTAAATGAAGGAAAAAAATAGAAAATGCATGGAAGGGGGAGGAAAAGGGGGGAGGAACCAAGAGAAAGGGAGAGAAAGAATAAGAGAAGTAACAAGAAAGACGGCTGGAAAGAGGGATGGGGGAAAAAAAGAAATTAGGATAGAGAGGGATACAAGGGAAAGAAAGGCGAACAAAGAGAAAGAGTGGTACATCCTAAAATGTACCATAAGGGGTTTTAACACTGTACGAGTGGAAGGGACTCAGGGAGCGATAAATGTTTGAGGGTTATGGGGCGCAAATTACTTGTCTTGCCACGCAAATAATTTTACTGTTAGGGGTCCCCATAACTTGAGAAATTTTATCAAGGGGTCGCGGCGCTAGAAGCTTGAGAACCACTGCTTTAGGTGAATGACCTTCGCCTTAAAAAATCCCCTGAGTTCAGTCCATCTGTGAAAATACCTACCTTTCTCTCTGATCCAGCATTTTTGTACTTGAAAAGGTCCCAGCTGGCTTCTCTTATTACTGCATAGTGGCCCCATTCATTTCTACGGGTAATCCATACTCCAGCAGTTCCTCGGATATTGACCTACTCATAAGTATGAATAGGACACCTACATCTTTAGCAAACAGCCAATCAGGAATCAGGTGGTAAGCTGCCTCTGATCAACACACCTGAAATCACAGGTCCCAAGGATATGACTGGAACCCTTTGGCCTGGAAGGAATACACCACTAACTGACCTTTACATAGTACCAGGTTTTTAGAGAAAGTTGGTGGTGGAAGACTTCCCTCTACTTTGATCACAGGTCTGAACAAGAAGTACAATGTCCAAGATGTGTCACTGCCGTTACTGCTGTTTCCACTCTGAATGAGGTCAAAATGGCAAAGTATCTCCAGCCAAACATATCTTATTAGTATTTTCCCAGAGGAAAAATTTCCCCTGCTCCCCTCCTTCTGCCCAGTTCTCCCTTGCAACTTTCTACCTCTTCTAAGCGTAGAAGGAAAACAGGGAGGAGATGTCATTGCACCAGCGCAGAGGTTATACCTGTTGCAGAAGGTTAGAGGAACCTGTACAATAACCTGTTTTATGTGTTGTATGTTTAAAGCCCATTACATGTGGCCTTGCACTTAATATACGTTTTTCAAAAGCTTTTTTCTTTTAAATTGTGACTGGAATTGTTTTGAATGAATTTACACATTTAGTAAATTAATGTGCAAGTCAGTAAAACTATGGGAATGAACAGTGGACCTTTGTTCAGTACTGAAAGTCACAGTTGATCCAAAACTGTGTTTCATCTATTAATATACATGATGTTGGTTCTTATTTGCACTGTCCATTTAACATTTTTTACCATTCATTTCACATTTATTATATCGCTGTAATTTGTATGCCAATACTATTGAATATCTTTCTATAAATGCACAGTTGTAGTATCTACTATCTTTCACCCTCAGTTGCTTTTGGAACTTTTGGCAAGCTAAAGGCTGCAGAGACTGTCAAACTATGCCCCAAGGCCTCTGGCAGAGTTCATTATAATATTACATGATAAATGTTTAATAAAGTAGAAAAACACTGTGACATTTATGCTGTGTTCAGCTAACTCTAGGTAATGCAGCAGAATAATATTTTTGGCATGCCTTCCATATTGCTAATTACAGTCTCTTTTAATTCTTGAATGTTTTCTAATTTGTTAAAAAAGTGTTTGTCAACCATTCTTCATTATACGTAGAAAATCCAAAAAGTAGCAATAAACCATTGCACCACCTTAGTTTGTATAGTCTTTCCTTCACCTTTTCGGTTATAGCAGTTGTGCAGGGTGTATACAAGTGACTGTGCAGTTCAAAATGGACCAGCGTTAGACCCAGTTCACTCAGTAGTCAGTTCTTACCTGGTCAGGTACGCTCACTCTCTTCCACTGCAGTATAAGTCTGTATGAAAACACTTGAGCTGAAGGTTGAGGCTGTTACTGAGCTATGCAAGCACAGAGCACCGCAGCATGAGGAAGTGAAGCGGTATTTTCAATAGAATAACAAAGGAGTTTAAAACAAAAATTAGTCACAAATCTTAACATATACGTTGTATTAATATACAAGGCTAATAAAAAAGGTGTGACACAATAATTAAGCTTTACATATTACTTTATAAGAAAATTATACTATAATGGTAGGTTAGAATATTATACAATAAGAACATTTTTAAAAATATAAAACATTTTCTCAAAAGAGTACTGAGTGTTAGGCCGGGTTCACATTGATGCAAATTGGATGCAGGTTTCTCCCCATCCAATTTTTATGACAGGAGAGTGGGACCGGCTCCCAATGAAGCTGGTTCACACAGCTCTGGGGTGGCCACGGTTCGCAATGGAAAAGGGTCCTGTGCTCCTGTTTCAGGTGCAGATTCAGACAAAAATTCAGACCTGATTCACACCTGAATCGGTGATCAGGAATGCACCGGACCTCCTACTGTGACCGCATCAGTGTGCACCCAGCCTTACTGAATAAAAATATTTTCAACAGAAATATGTTTTTCCTCATTAGTGGCATATTATACAATAATAATGAGTGTCATTTTCCTAATTTAGTAGTACCAAAATCACCTAGAAATAAATATAGACACAAAGTGATGAACTACCCTGGAACTTTAAAGGTAATACAGATACAACGTTTCATTATTTATTAATAATATATTAAAATGTCTGGACTAAAAGGACTGGTACAAATTATTATTTTTTTTTTCATAACGTACAAATTTCCACATTATAATGCCAGTACAAATACAAATGCAGCCCCTTTGCAAAACCCCGCCACAGGACATGAAGATAACTCATCATTTCCAAATAGATTTAACTTTCCTAATACAGTGATGGGGTTGTGACAGAGATTCTTGCAATGCTGTATCCTGGCCTAGGTCAACAAGGCCCAGGCCTAGGGCAGCACTTTGCAGGGGGCAGCATGGAAAGAGTCCCCGCCGGCTTGCGCTACATTAGTGTAGCGCCAGTCTTATGGGGCGGTCTGGGCTGAGAGGCAAATTAGTCTAGTGCCCCCATAAAGTGGCCGCACTGCTTCTGGTAGATGGGCGGCTGGCATTCCACAACTGTGGGGAAGGTGGGGAGGGTGCCGCTTCTAATTTTTAACTGTGCTATCATGCTGAACCGCAAACCTTCCTCACTGTGCTATATGTTTTCTGCTGCACCATTGGCATGGTTATATCTTCTTAGTCCTCTCCATAAAATTATCAGAAATTTGTGCTTAAAGTAGAACTATAGGCAACACTTTTTTTTTTCCATTTTGGATAGAGTAAGAGAGGGTTATAGCCCCTCTCAGTTTATTTTTTTTTACCATTCCTGTCCCATTGCAGAGATTTCCCTTCACTTCCTGCCCCTAGCCAAACAGAAAGTGAGAGGAAATCTATGTAAATTAAGGGAATACATTGCCCCCCCCCCCCAGGCCCTCAGAACTAGTGTCCCCACTCAAAAATTTCAGGGTGGGTCTTAATCAGCATAGGGGTGTGGCCTTGACAGGAAGGGGTGGGACATATTAAAATTAGGGGGTGTACGTTTTTAGTCATGCCTAGGGCAGCACAAATCCTGAATACACTACTGGATTCTTGAATGTGTTTTGTGGGTTTTAAATTATGAATAAGCAATTACCCTCACATACAGAATCAAGATGCAATAGAACCACAAATTACTACCTATAATAATATACTCTCATATAATGTAGCAGTATAAAAACAAATAAGCCAAATTAAAACGAGTTGACCATGCCTTCTACACACACAGACCCAATCTCCCATGGCTAAGATTGTGAGCAACGATGGACAGCAAGACTACCACCACTGCCCAATTGGCTATAAAAAAAAAAAATACATTTATATATATATATATAGGCCCTAAGCAAAATTACATGACATGTCACATTAAAGTTGAGAAGCGTGGGGGGGGGGGGGCGCTGCTGACAGTGACATCATGTCACATTGAAGATTACGGGGGGTGCTGACTTCTTACCTCTTCTCCCTTCTCCCATGCAGCCAGCAAGTTGAGAAGCGGGGTGAGGGGCCGAAAATGACTTCTCACCAGGCTAGGCCTCTAGTAATTTGGGGGGCCCTCTGCAGCTTTGCGGGGCCCTAAGCGGCTTGCTTAGTGAGCCTATAGAGCAGGAGTCTCAATGTACCGGCCCGGTAATAAATGGCCCGCAGGCAGGGCGGGTGTCGCGGAAGTGTAGATCGATGTGCATGAAGAGTAGGGCAGAAAGCGTCTGTCAGAGGTTCACTTCTCTCTCATGTCACTCTGCTACTCCCCGGTGGCCCCTCCTCTCTTCTCGTCCATCCCCATTTGCTTGTGACATCATCTGGGATGGACGAGAAGAGAGGACGGGCCGCCGGGGAGTAGCAGCGTGATATGAGATAGAAGTAAACCTCTGACAGACGCTTTCTGCACTGCTCTGCATCTGAAGAAAACAACAAGTAAACGCTGACCTTTGCCCTGATGTGCTCTCATGTGCCCTGATGGGCTCTGATTGTGCCCCATGTACCCTCATGTGCCCTGATGTGCCATATGCCCCATGTACCCTGATGTGCCTCATGTACCCTGATGTGCCTCATGTACCCTGATGTGCCTCATGTACCCTGATGTGCCTCATGTACCCTGATGCGCCATGTGCCTCGTGTACCCTAATGTGCCTTGTGTACACTGATGTGCCTCATGTACCCTGATGTGCTGGGCTCTGTACATCAGGGTACCCTGTGCCATGATGGTGAGTGGTCAGAGTGTAGTGGCCTGTTGGCAGTGTAGTGGCCTGTAGGCAGTGTGCAGTGTAGTGGTCAGTGTGCAGTGTAGTGGTCCGTGTGCAGTGTAGTGGTCCATGTGCAGTGCAGTGGTCAGGGTTAATAATGCGTCTGCTGACACCAGTGCTGGGGGTTAAAAATGTGTCCGCTGACACCAGTGCTGGGGGTTAATAATGTATCCGCTGACACCAGTGCTGGGGGTTAATAATGTGTCCGCTGACACCAGTGCTGGGGGTTAATAATATGTTCGCTGACACCAGTACTGTTTTTGAAGTTTGAAAGTTTGCATGTGGCCCCCCATGGGATATGAAAACTTGTCTTGCGGCCCTCAGGTAATTTGAGTTTGAGACCCCTGCTATAGAGGGTGGATCGGCCCTGTATATATATAGTGTATATACAGTACAGACCAAAAGTTTGGAAACACCTTCTCATTCAACTTTTCTTTATTTTCATCACTATGAAAATTGTAGATTCACACTGAAGGCATCAAAACTATGAATTAACACATGTGGAATTATATACATAACAAAAACGTGTGAAACAACTGAAAATATGTCATATTCTAGGTTCTTTAAGTAGCCACCTTTTGCTTTGATTACTGCTTTGCACACTCTTGGCATTCTCTTGATGAGCTTCAAGAGGTAGTCACTTGAAATGGTCTTCCAACAGTCTTGAAGGAGTTTCCAGAGATGCTTAGCACTTGTTGGCCCTTTTGCCTTCACTCTGCGGTCCAGCTCACCCCAAACCATCTCGATTGGGTTCAGGTCCGGTGACTGTGGAGGCCAGGTCATCTGGCGCAGCACCCCATCACTCTCCTTCTTGGTCAAATAGCCCTTACACAGCCTGGAGGTGTGTTTGTGGTCATTGTCCTGTTGAAAAATAAATGATGGTCCAACTAAACGCAAACCGGATGGAATAGCATGCCGCTGCAAGATGCTGTGGTAGCCATGCTGGTTCAGTATGCCTTCAATTTTGAATAAATCCCCAACAGTGTCACCAGCAAAGCACCCCCACACCATCACACCTCCTCCTCCATGCTTCACGGTGGGAACAAGCCTTCTAGAGTCCATCGGTTTACCTTTTCTGTGTTGCACAAAGACACGGTGGTTGGAACCAAAGATCTCAAGTTTGGACTCATCAGACCAAAGCACAGATTTCCACTGGTCTAATGTCCATTCCTTGTGTTCTTTAGCCCAAACAAGTCTCTTCTGCTTGTTAACTTTCTTTAGCAGTGGTTTCCTAGCAGGTATTCTACCATGAAGGCCTGATTTACATAGTCTCCTCTTAACAGTTGTTCTAGAGATGTGTCTGCTGCAAAAGGTGGCTACTTTGAAGAACCTAGAATATGACATATATTTTCAGTTGTTTCACACTTTTTTGTTATGTATATACTGTAATTCCACATGTGTTAATTCATAGTTTTGATGCCTCCACTGTATCTCTACAATTTTCATAGTCATGAAAATAAAGAAAACTCCTTGAATGAGAAGCTGTGTCCAAAGTTTTGGTCTGTACTGTAAGTTAAACCAGAGAAAGGCAAGAAACCAATAGGGTAATGTGTCGCAACTTGCTACTAGGGATGAGGCAAACACCCCCACGTTCGGTTCGCACCAGAACCTTTGAACGGACCGAACGTTCGCGCGAACATTTAGAACTCCATTGACGTCTATGGGACTCGAACATTCGAATTCAAAAGTGTTCATTTTAAAGCCCAATATTCAAGTCATTGTTGGAAAACAGCTTTGAGAACCCGGGTCTTGCCCCAGGGAACATGTATCAATGGAAAAAAAAGTTTTAAAAACTGTAGTTTCTTCTGGAGCAGCGATTTTAATGATGCTTAAAGTGAAAAAAAACAATGAAAAATTCCTTTAAATATTGTTTCTGCTGGGTGTCTATAGTATGCCTGGGAGGTGGCACATGTTTAGAACTGTCCCTGCACAAAATGAGATTACTATAAGAAACAAGTAATTTAATACTGCTTGTGGCTTTAATGTAATGTTTGGTCCCTGCAATATGGATGAAAATCACTGAAAAAAATAGCATGGGTTTCCCCGCCACCACTCCCCCAGGACCCTTTGGCCCTATATACTTTGAACAGCAGTATACAGCAGTATACAGGCGGTGCAAACAAGACAAGGACTGTAGGTTTGTTAAGTAGAATCTGAACCATGTCATACTTTGCTGCTGCATATTGCACAATTTCCTAAAGAAAGTAATTAGCACACTTGCACTATGCACCAAGTGGGTTTAGTTGCAAAGTAATGAGCACACTTGCACTATGCACCACCAAGTGGGTTTAGTTGCAAAGTAATGAGCACACTTGCACTATGCACCACCAAGTGGGTTCAGTTGCAAAGTAATGCACAAACTTGCAGTATACAGCAAGTTGGTTTAGGTGCACTGAGGACACGGGCAATACAACATGTGAGAACACTGCATCTAGCACAATCAACTGCCTGACAGATTAGGAAGAATTAATCTAACTAAACTATACAGTGTATTAATATATGTACAACTCCTTGAATGTATATATATATATTCTCTACACACTGTAAATGTAACTGACTAGCCTGCCTGCTCTATCTTAGCTAGAAAAAAGACAATCTCTCTCTCTCTCTGTCTGATCTGTAACCAGCGCTGGAACACACTACCCAGCAGGCAGCCTTTTATAGTGTGGGGTGTGTGCCAAAGCCCTGAGCCATAATTGGCCAAAGCCACCCTGACTTTGGCCAATTATGTCTCTCCGTATTTTGCGCGCTGTGATTGGCCAAGCATGCGTGTCATAGTGCATGCTTGGCCATTCATCAGCGAGCAATGTCGCAGTGAATTATGGGCCGTGGCGTGTCATTCGAATTTGGCGCGAATGACCCGTTTTGTTCGTATTTCGACGAACGGTCGAACATACGTTCGAGTCGAACACAAAGCTCATCCCTACTTGCTACTCCTAGTCAATGATTTGCCTTTTGAAGATATTATATCAGACAAAATAAAGAAAAATGCTACTAGGACAGCGACAAGCGTGTTTAAAAACAATAGCCCAGAGATCTCAAATTCAGATACCTCTGACGAATACTATGTGTATTGTCCCAAACTTTTCTAAGACAGTGAGCAATGCAAAGCTCAATTACGACCTGAGGTTAAGAAATTCTATCCTAGTGACCCTAACCATTCACCTGGAGAATTAGCAAGTCAAGAAATGCCAGATGAAGTAGTTTTGGAGCCACCCACAGATGTTGTGGAAGAAAGTTTTCCAGACTCACTTCAACAGGAGCCACAGGTGGTTCAGAAGGAGACAGCTGCACCAACACCTGATGAACCAGTGAAATAAGGAAAATCTGTCCTCTAAACAAGATATTCTCGAAGAACATGAAAACGAAAGGAGTTATTAACATATGAGACACTTGGCAACCCTTCTTTTCAAAAGTGTCATACTTCCACAAATATGACTGAACAGCACTGCAACCCCCCCAGATGTCCAGCAATTCCCTTGTGTTCATATTTCTTGTCAGGAACATATGCCAATAGTACTCCAGATGATACAGGCTATGAATAATTCTCATTTATGCTAAATTTCAGGAGACATTTATTTAAAGAGGGGAAGTATATAGCAAGTAAATAAATAAACCTCCCAGTAATGCTATTACCAGGCTGCAGCTAGAGGGAGCTCTAATGATTTTATAGTGTGACTTTAAGAGACAAGCCAACAATTTCACAATTAACATTAAACTTGGAAAGCAAGTGAGCATCAGTGTTTTGTGTTTCCTCTTTGATACAGATACAGCAGGCTGCATCTTTGTCATACCTTTCACTCAGATCATTGATAATTCTGTAACAAAGACAAAGTCAGGAAGTGCATTGATGTCAGCATCAGGGGATTTGGATACAGCAGAATCAGGAGGCAAGTCGGGTCAGACACAAGAGACACACTAAGCGATTTTCCTTAGTCATACTGTGCTTTAAATAGGGCTCTGGGCACCAAAGCTACTGCAGGACATGCAACTAATGTGCATGTGCATTAGCATGTGCACAAACAAACACAAATATGGGCACAACTTTACTATACAGTAGATTATGAGCTGCAATACGCGCACAAGCAGATCTTTGGGCATGACCATGCATCTGACAAAAACCTCTGATATTAGTGGTTTTCATCATTTAACAGTTCATATTTTCATTTCATATGATGGATTTTAAAGTTAATGTCTGATGGAATCATTCTGTTGCTAATTGCAATCCAATTAATATATTATGTAATTTGGCATACTGCCAATGCATTTTACATTTTTATCAAAATTATGTTGTCCGTTTTAATTTTCGAAAACTACATTGTTCATTTTAATGAGATGTGTTCCTATTATGTAATCTATGAGTCTCTATTTTAATAATAAGATCTGTGATAATATTTTATATATATATAATTTATATTTAGAAAAAATCATTTTAAAAATATGATGACCTATTAATATGATAAACTGTATTCATATATATATATATATATATATATATATATATGTATATATATATATATATATATATATATGTATATATATATATATATATACATATATCATTTATATAGTATTTCTATGTTTTGACTAATATAGGGAATCATTATTTTAAAATAATTTTTCTATGTGTTTTGTGGCTCTAAATAAGAGGAGATTTTTTTTAACCCCTGAAACACAAATATTAAAAGATTTTGCACTAGCTTATAGGAAATTAGACTGTAGTTTGGGAAAGTTTCTGTTTAGGAGAGTAAAACAGCTTGTATAAGGCCTTGTACACACGAGGGAATATTTCCGCTGAACATGGTCCGACGGACCATTTCAGCCGAAAAATCCGCTCGTGTATAGTGGCAAACGGACCGTTTTGGCCGGATTGCTCCGGCGGAAAAATTTCAAAGCATGCTTTGGAATTTTTCCGTCGGATAGCTGCCCATCAGATATGTCCGCTGGTTAGTACGGCAAACCAGCGGACATATCTGTCCGCACATGCGTCATATCCTGTGAATGGATCCGACGCATGCGCGCGGAAGTGTTTACTTCCTGGTGCGGTGACGTGGCGGTCACGTGGCGGCGTCAACGTCACCGCGCTGTCCGTCGGACCGCTCCCATCGGATATATTACCTCGTGTGTACAAGGCCTAACAAAACATTTGTTGCACTACAACATAATGAATAAATTATAAATAAACATAATTAATGTAAACACCTGGAAGGAAACATTAAGCAGGAGCTTAATACAGCATGAGCGAGGAAGTCCCACCTTTGGAGGAGTCCTTGGATGGTTAGTCCGTGGCCAGCTGAGCTTCCTGTGATATGCCTTTATGATCTCTATCACTTGAGATCCATCCCATCTGCTAAACTACGTTGAACGCCTTTCTTTTGATGAACAGAATATATACGTTAAATCTTATATCTACAGTCAAGTTTGTTTCTCTTCATTGAGCACTGTCAGCATCTATGGACTATAGAGACACTGGGCCAGATCCACAAAGATCGACGTATCTTTGTGCGGGCGTAGCGTATCTTGTTTACGCTACGCCGCCGCAACTTAGAGAGGCAAGTGCCGTATTCACAAAGCACTTGCGTCCTAAGTTACGACGGCGTAGCGTAAATAGGCCGGCGTAAGCCCGCGTAATTCAAAGTAGGCTTGGAGTGGCCGTGCACTATGGTAATCAACCATGACCCCGCGTAAAAGACGTTTCTAACAAACGGGGAAACCAATGAGTATTTGCGGCGTAAATACTCATTGGTTTTGACGTGAACGTAACTTACGCAAAGCCCTATCCGTGAACGTTTTATGCAAACGACGGAAAATTCGACGCTGTCCCGACGTCCATACCTAACATTACGTACGCCTCTATATAGCAGGGGTAACTTTACGCCGGAAAAAGGTGTACGCAAACGACGTAAAAAAAATGCGCCAGCCGCAAGTACGTTCGTGATTTGGCGTATCTAGCTCATTTGCATATTCAACCCGGAAAATATACGGAAGCGCCCCTAGCGGCCAGCGTAAATATGCAACCAAGATACGACGGTGTAAGAGACTTACGCCGGTCGTATCTTGGTAAAATGTAGGCATAACTGCCTTTCAGAATCGCCGTAAAGATGCGTCGGCGGAGATTTGAAATTACCTGGAGATACGCCGCCGTAAAAGTTTTGTGGATCTGGCCCACTGTTTATTGATGTGTTTTTTTTTATAAATTAATCACATTGTTTGCTCATTTGTGGACTTAATTTTGTGGATTTATGATTTATTCATTATGTGGTAGTGCAACAATTTTTTTGTTATACAATTATATGAACTGAATATTTATTTATTTTTAGTTTGCAGGACCCAATTCGTTTGTTTAATATAGTGTGTTGGCTCTTCACAGTATAGTTTTAGCGCAGATATTCCACTCTATACAAGTAAAACAGCTTCACTTAACTTGTGCTTTCACATAAAAAACAGGTGTAGCGCTACCCCCGAAGGAGCCGCTGGTTAGATTTGGGACCGGCGTGTTACCTTTGTAGCTTGTCTAGGGGTATGATGAAAGGCAGACGGTGTGAGCAATGATAGAATGTCCAAACAGCAGGATGTCATTTTCTGTGCTTTTATTCTTACGCCAACACGGCAACAGGTAACTTCAGGTTAATAAAGGAAAGGTGATGAAAAAAGAAGTTGCAGGTTCAGGCCTCAACTATGTACAGCCCTGCTTCAATGATACCTTTGCTTCATCGCCACTCCAGCTGGAGTGGTTGTAGTGTACCCGGACAGTCTCTCTCACAGAACTGGCAGCCCGAATATCACTCGGAAACCTGAGAAGGAAGCAAGCCTCTGCCACAGACTTGGCTCAATAGAATAGGAGAGGTACCTCTGCCACAGGCCCTTGCTCTGGAACGTAACTTGGTGGAGCGATTCCTTCTTTTGGGTGACCAACTGACAGGTTGCCATAGAACAAACTCCCAGTGTCCGGTCACCTTGATCCCCGATGGCTTGTCTGGGCCTTATTTGATCGCCTGCTCAGAGCTCTCCTCAGACTGACTCCCCACCGAACAGCACAACTCGCTTGGGATCTTCTCTTAGAAGTGGGGACCCAATAAGTCACTGGGGCCCCTCTGCAGCTTTAGTTGCTCTGGGCCATGAGGGCCCAGAGCCAGGGACTCCGCATGGCATGTGCGCCCCGGCCTGGTAGGCCATAACGCCGGGGCCCTTAATGTGCACACACCCCAAAGGTGGGTGCTGCACCCGGATCCAACCTCGAACTCCTGACGCCAAGATGGCGCACTAAAGAAGTTCCCTCCCCCAGCATGCCCCACAAGGGAAAACCTCCTCTGATTGGCTGCTGTCAAGAAGGCGCTCTCGCTGGTCTCCACTGTTGCCCCCTGTCGTTCCAAGATGGTAAAGAATCTCTGGGACACAGAATGCCACAACAGCACAGCACAGCACTAAACTAATGTAAATCATATGGATGAGAGCTGTGTAACTCTCTCATCCCCCTCTAGATTTGAACAGCTTCCGTTCTTGAAAGTACAGGGGCCCTACACAGGGAACACTCAAAACCAAAAGTGTAATATAATACAGATCACCAATCCTTAGATATGGTGGCTGTATTTGCTTTTTTGCTTCCGTTGTTACCTGGTGATCTGGCCAGTAACACGCATCCTGTATTAGGCCTCGTACACACGAGTAAATAGATTTGTTCAAAACGGTCTGTCCGACCGATTTGAACAAATCTGTCTGCTGGCATTTTGGTTTGCTCGCGTGTACACACGAGCAAACCAAAATCCCCGCCAGCAGACAGCGCGCTGACGTGTCGGTGACGTGGCGGTGACGTTGACGCCGCCACGTCACTGCACCAGGAAGTAAAACACTTCCGCGCATGCGTCGAAACCATTCGGTGCGTGTGCGAGAAGACATGTCTGCTGGTTAGCGTACTAACCAGCAGACATGTCGGGCGGACGGGTTCCCAGCCGACAGATTTTAAAGCATGCTTTGAAATCTGTCGGGTGGCCAAATCCGTCTGTTTGCCCGTACACACGATCGAATCTGTCTGCTGAAACGGTCTAGCAGACCGTTTCCAGCAGACAGATTTGATCGTGTGTACGAGGCCTTAGAGTGCCCCCACTGTGGATGAAGGAGCACAGGGGCACAGCAGACAGCAGCATTGCTAATCTTGGGGAGGGCAGTGTTAGATATTTAGATACGCTAACAAATTGATGCCAATATCCAACTAACACTGCACTTACGCAAGCAGTTGCGGCAGATTTTTATTTTGGAATAAAGCTTTCACTTGAATAAATAAAAGCTGATTATTGTAAGCATCCCCCTGGTGGTTGTCTCAAAACTCTTAATCACTTAAAGGATCAGTAAAGGAAAACATTTTTAATGCTAAATAGCTTGCTTTACCTTATGACAGTCCTGCTTTCATGTCCTCCATGTCCGTTTTTGCTTAGAAGTTGCTGTAATCCCTTGCTGAACTCCACACTTCCTGCTTGTCTGGCTCCTTATGAAAAAACTCATGGTACTGTAGCTTTTCATTGTGGTCCATGATCAAGAAGATGTGATTACTATGGGCCAGATTCTCAAGGAATTTACGTCGGCGTATCTCGAGATACGACGCGTAACTTCTAGGATGCGCCGGCGGATCTTTTTTCTGTATTCAAAAAGCAAGATTCGCCGCAATTTTGCTTAGATCCGACCGGCGTAAGTCTCTTACGCCGTCGTACCTTAGTTGCATATTTACGCTGGCCGCTAGGTGGCGCTTTCTTCAATTTACGCATGGAATATGCAAATGAGCTAGATACCCCGATTCACAAAGATACTTGAGCCCGGCGCATTTTTTTACACCGTTTGCGTAAGCGTATGTCCGGCGTAAAGTTACCCCTGCTCTATGAGGCGTAGCCAATGTTAGGTATGGACGTCGGAACAGCGTCAAATTTTTCACGTTTTACGTCGTTTGCGTAAGTCGTCCGTGAATGGGCTGTGCGTAAATTACACTCACGACGAAAGCATTGAGTATTTGCGGCGTAATTTGGAGCATGCGCACTGGGATACGTCCACAGGCGGCGCATGTGCCGTTCGATAAAAGCATCAATTACGTAGGGTCACGAGTAATTTACATAAAACATGCACACCTCTTCCACATTTGACTTAGGTGCGCTTACACCAGCACATTTACGCTACGTAACTTAGGACGCAAATGCTTTGTGAATACGGCACTTGCCTCTCTAAGTTGCGGTGGCGTAGCATAAAGAAGATACGCTACGCCGGCACAAAGATACGCCTCTGTACGAGAATCTACCCCTAAGGCCCCATACACACGATCGGACATATCCGATGAAAACGGTCCGCGGACCATTTCCATCGGATATGTCCGATCGGGAGTTTGATCCGATGGCGTGTACACACCATCGGATCAAATTCCCCGCCGCCGGACGGCGCGGTGACGCGGCGGTGACGTTGACGCCGCCGCGTCACCGCCACGTCACCGCACCAGGAAGTAAAACACTTCCGCGCATGCGCCGAATCCATTCGGCGGCGGCGCGGCGGCGGTGGGGGACGACATGTCTGCTGGTAAGTGTACTAACCAGCAGACATGTCGGGCGGACAGATTCCACCGGATGGATTTCAAAGCATGCTTTGAAATCTGTCGGGTGGAGAAATCTTTTAAAAACACAGTTCATAGGGAATTTCCAATGTAGTATTTGCAGAGAATTCCAATAATGTTGCTTAGCTGTTCCTATGTAGGTTAGTAATAGGTGGCCGCTTACCGCAATGTTGGACCCTTCCAGGGGTCAGTAAGGCATTCAGAAACACTTATCCCAAGCTGGGTCCTGAAGATCCCTCCACTGCTGACAGCTCAAAAAATACTTCGGACAGCTGAAAGGATTTTCCACTCCAAAGGGTTAACTCACTCCAAATTGTGGCTCAAGCTTTCAGCTTGTTTAGGATATCGTGGAAGATAAAGAAAAAAAGGGACTCCATAGTGTAACAAGTTTAAAAGAAACTGACAGTTTTATTCAGTTGACACTGACATGATTAAAAAACAGACAGTCCTTCATCCTGCATATATCCAAGTTTCTCGGCATAGATACAAAAAGCAATGTGCAGATGCTTCCAGCTAGGCGTGCAAACGATCAGATCAGCCAGCTGGCAAGCTCATGAACGTGGTGACGTCTGCGATACTTAGCTCCACCCGACGCGGCGTTTCATCCAAACGGGCTTCTACGGGGAAAGGGGGCTCAAGTGTCGGACGTCACACACCTCGTTCTTATTTATGCGATCACGCAGGAGAGTGACACCGGAACAAGCAAATGCCGGGATCTGCTCTACTCTGCAACCAACTTGGTTTTGTATAGGAGCGAGATCTCTACATTAAAGAAGCGAGACGTCACTCACAGCAAAACCATCAATGGGAATCAGTGCATCGTGTTGTTAGAAAACAAATTACTGTAAACAACAACATAATGCTACCTGGGAAGGTATATAGTTTGAGGAAAAATATCTGTTATTTTTAAAAGACAAAAAATATAAAATAAAATAATACGTAAAAATAGACATATGAACCATTACTGAATGTGCAGCCTAATATCACATAATAACAAACATAGGATGCCACATTACATTCATTATGGGACAAACCCAATAGGAGGATGGGGGAGGGGGTCAATGTATATTGTTACATGTGACTGCATATTAAAGGGGAAGGCTGGGAGGAGGAAAAAGTGTCAATGGGACTCAGCTGTTATCTATGTAACAGTTGACGTCCCATTCTATGTTGAAACCTAGGGGGCTGTAACAGGCCATATCAAAGATCCAGCGTGTTTCTCTGCGGGATATTTGCCATACTAAGTCGCTCCCCCTCCAGTGTGGGGTATATTTTTCAATACCAATGACTTTAAGTCCGGAGGGGTCACGATTATGGTGTTGGTCAAAATGTAGAGACACACTGTGTTCGGTAAATCCGCTACGTATACGAGAGAGGTGTTCCCCTATCCTTATCTTCAGGGCCCTACATGTTCTCCCCACGTATTGGAGCCCACAAGGGCACCCCAAAAGGTAGATCACCCCCACTGTATCACAGGTAATGAATTCCGAAATAGAATATGTTCTAGAAGTTACGTGTGAGGTGAATGCAGATGTTCTAGTTGTCTTACAAGAGGCACAAACTTTACATCTCTTGCACGGGTAAAAACCTTTCAGATTCCCAAACATAACCACTTTTGGTGGGGGGTCAACTACACTGGGTGCCAGTAGGTCCTTTAGATTTTTATTTCTCCTGAACAAAACTTTTGGGGTGTCAGGAAGCCGGGGGCCCATGATCTTATCGCTTTTCAGAACTGCCCAGTGTTTCTTCATTATTTTTCTGACCCACCAATGTTGCAATGAAAAGGTGGTCAGAAAAGCCCACTCAAAAGAATCTCTGCTTGTCTCTATTTTACTAGCTTTAGGGACTAGCATATCTGCTCTGTCCATAGCGGCCACTTCCTTAATGTCCTTCTCTAAGACCTCTGTCACGTACCCTTTTTCCTCAAACCGTTGCTTGAGAATTTGGACTTGGGAATGGTAATCTTCTGTTTTAGAGCAATTCCTCCTGATTCTTTGAAACTGGCTTTTTGGAATAGCTTTAAGCCAGTTAGGGTGATGACCACTATCCCTGGGAATGTAACCATTCCGGTCCGTGGTTTTAAAAAAAGCCTTAGTGAGGAGGGAATTCTGTTCTCTAAAAATTACTAAATCAAGGAAATTGACAGACACTGGGCTAGACACATGTGTAAATTTAATACCCCAGTTGTTATTATTGAGACTAGACATGAAGTCCACCAAGGAAGGTGTATCCCCCTTCCACAGAAAGAAGGCATCATCAATGTAGCGCCGCGAAAATAGGAGGCGGGGCTCCCCTCGGGAAAAAAGGCAATCATTTTCCCACAGGGCCATGAAGAGTCCAGCGAGGCTGGGGGCAAATTTAGCCCCCATAGCAACGCCAGTACATTGCAAATAGAAGGATCCACCATAATAAAAATAATTATGTTCCATGGCGAAATTAAGTAATTTCATCACAAACTCTAAGGTTGAAGGTTTGAGAGTGGGATCTTTTCTTAGGAAATGTTCGGCTGCAAGATACCCCAAATGATGGGGGATTATAGTATATAAGGAGGAAACATCCGCTGTTACCAGCAGGACGTCCTCCTCAATATTGAGCACTGATATTTCCTTAATAATCTGCATTGAATCTCTTAGAAATGCAGGAGTCTTGGCTACTGCGGGTTGCAAGAAATGGTCCACATATTTCCCTACTCTTGAAGTAAGGGAGTCTATGCCACTTACGATAGGGCGACCGGGGGGATGGGTGGAATTTTTATGTATCTTGGGAATGTAGTACATAATAGGTGTTTTTGGTGCCAATGGGATCAGGAAATCTTTTTCTTTTTCATTTAGAATTCCCTTCTTATGACCTTCCTTTACCAGACCCATGAGAATTTTTTGATATTTACCCAAAGGGTCATTCCCAAGAATAGTATATGTGGCCCTATCTGATAATAAATTATCCATTTCTTTGAGATAATCTGCCTTCTTAAGTAGGACTATCCCTCCCCCCTTATCTGCAGGTCTGATAATCAGATCTTTCCTTTTGCATAGAGTTTTGATGCCTTCCTCTGTGTTTTTGGTTCTATCCTTCCTGAACTTGGCCTTCGTTAAATCCTGTAACACCAAATTTTTAAAAACAGTGATACTGGCAGCTGTTTTGGTTGAGGGATTAAACAAAGAGGCATTTCTCAGTCCTGTCCCTGCTTGCTGGCCGATATCACTGCTGTTCCTAAGGATAGGATTGGTCATAAAATACCGCTTGATGCTTAATTTCCTAATGAATTTTTGAAGATCTATGAACATTTGGAATTTGTCCATTGATCTTCTGGGGGCATATTTCAATCCTTGATTCAATGTTAGGGTTTCTGCTCTGGATAGTACCTCCCCACTAAGATTAAACACGCCTTCGCATGTTAGTTGCGACTTTTCTTTGGAGTGGCACCGTTGCCCTCCCCTGACTCCTCTCTTCGTCTTCCCTTTTTTCCCATACCCCTTCCTAAAAAACTATCCTTTTTATTCCTTAAGGGAGCTGGATCTGGTGGGCCCTCATGTGTCACACTATATGGATGATAGGAGCCATTACCATAGGAGTTGGTGCGCGACGTACCCTCTCCAGTTCCCTGTAGCGGCTCATACCTATTCTCTACTGGTAGGTCGTAACCCCATGGTGCCCGATACGGGGGCTGGGTTTCTCCTCTATATCCATAATCTTCATGATTATTATAGTGGTCATGATATTCCGTATATGCGGGCCTATTGTGATGGTACGAATTTGGATGACTGTACGGAATTCCCTCTGGTTGTCTAGGACCTTTAGTACCCCCCTGGGTAGAGTACCTCCCATAATTTCCATTGGCTGTATTTAATGGAGGGTGGGTGTTGGTAGAACTAGACTTGGGCTGATGTCCATTGTGTTTCCGCTTGATGGAATGGGGTGTTTTGTTTGCCCCTGTTCTATTGGGTTCCCGTTCCCTGAACCCCACCTTAGGAATAGAAGGACCCAAAAGGGGCCTGATGGGTTCAGAAGACGGAGGTACCAGGCCACTGGAGGTGGCTCCCCCCACTTCCATTTGTAAATCATCATTGTGTTGGCTTGTATTGCGATTGTTTTCCTGCCACTTAAAGACATTATGTGCTTTGTAGTCCTCAACGTCTCTCAAGTATTTTTTCCTTTTTTTAATTCTCTGCTCTTCCTCTTCCTCAATCATAATTTCTCTAAGTTCTTTAGAATAAACTTGGTAGAGTCCCTCCTTGGCCATGGGGGTCAATTTTTCTTGGATTTCACTAATTTCTAGTTGCAATCTAGAGACCTTAGCCTGTTTGCGGGCTACCAGAAAGCCAAGGAAGGATATACCAACGTCATTAAAATATAGATACCAATCTGCCAGATCAGTGTCCCCCCTGTCTGGGAAGACATGCCATCTAAGGCTTCGGGGAATCATCCTTTCCTGGATATATCGTTCCAAGAAGATGATATCCCAAGTAGCGTGTAATTCAGATATAAGTACATTTTTGAGTCTCATGAAAATACCACGCATCCCTTCTGTTTCTGTGCTACTCTGGTCAAATACCTCATCAGGATTGATTTTCCTATTTTTATGTAGCTCAAAAATATCCATAGTGATTAAGGGATAATATATTACCCTGGTGGGTGCAGAAAGTGAATTCTGTGGGGGCGGGGGAAGCTGCGGGATAGGAATATTTCAAACAAACACTAAAAACAAAAGACAATCCGCGCTAACACCCCTAAAACTAATTAATATATAGATATAAAAACCGTGAAAACGTGAACAATAATAAATGAAAAAATGCTGCACCTTAATACAAAGAAGCCCAATATAAGGCTCCACAAAACATATATAGACAAAAGACAAAAGTGCGCAACAATGTAACATATATAAAAAAATGTGTGTTGGTGCTTCCACAGCAACCTAATAATGATGGAAGAAAAATTAAATAGAAATATATGAGTGCAAATACAAAAAAGTGCAATGTCCCAAATGAGATTCCAATTATTGGGTGTAGAAAAACTTATTTCATAAAAAGCCTTTAAAAACACAGTTCATAGGGAATTTCCAATGTAGTATTTGCAGAGAATTCCAATAATGTTGCTTAGCTGTTCCTATGTAGGTTAGTAATAGGTGGCCGCTTACCGCAATGTTGGACCCTTCCAGGGGTCAGTAAGGCATTCAGAAACACTTATCCCAAGCTGGGTCCTGAAGATCCCTCCACTGCTGACAGCTCAAAAAATACTTCGGACAGCTGAAAGGATTTTCCACTCCAAAGGGTTAACTCACTCCAAATTGTGGCTCAAGCTTTCAGCTTGTTTAGGATATCGTGGAAGATAAAGAAAAAAAGGGACTCCATAGTGTAACAAGTTTAAAAGAAACTGACAGTTTTATTCAGTTGACACTGACATGATTAAAAAACAGACAGTCCTTCATCCTGCATATATCCAAGTTTCTCGGCATAGATACAAAAAGCAATGTGCAGATGCTTCCAGCTAGGCGTGCAAACGATCAGATCAGCCAGCTGGCAAGCTCATGAACGTGGTGACGTCTGCGATACTTAGCTCCACCCGACGCGGCGTTTCATCCAAACGGGCTTCTACGGGGAAAGGGGGCTCAAGTGTCGGACGTCACACACCTCGTTCTTATTTATGCGATCACGCAGGAGAGTGACACCGGAACAAGCAAATGCCGGGATCTGCTCTACTCTGCAACCAACTTGGTTTTGTATAGGAGCGAGATCTCTACATTAAAGAAGCGAGACGTCACTCACAGCAAAACCATCAATGGGAATCAGTGCATCGTGTTGTTAGAAAACAAATTACTGTAAACAACAACATAATGCTACCTGGGAAGGTATATAGTTTGAGGAAAAATATCTGTTATTTTTAAAAGACAAAAAATATAAAATAAAATAATACGTAAAAATAGACATATGAACCATTACTGAATGTGCAGCCTAATATCACATAATAACAAACATAGGATGCCACATTACATTCATTATGGGACAAACCCAATAGGAGGATGGGGGAGGGGGTCAACGTATATTGTTACATGTGACTGCATATTAAAGGGGAAGGCTGGGAGGAGGAAAAAGTGTCAATGGGACTCAGCTGTTATCTATGTAACAGTTGACGTCCCATTCTATGTTGAAACCTAGGGGGCTGTAACAGGCCATATCAAAGATCCAGCGTGTTTCTCTGCGGGATATTTGCCGTACTAAGTCGCTCCCCCTCCAGTGTGGGGTATATTTTTCAATACCAATGACTTTAAGTCCGGAGGGGTCACGATTATGGTGTTGGTCAAAATGTAGAGACACACTGTGTTCGGTAAATCCGCTACGTATACGAGAGAGGTGTTCCCCTATCCTTATCTTCAGGGCCCTACATGTTCTCCCCACGTATTGGAGCCCACAAGGGCACCCCAAAAGGTAGATCACCCCCACTGTATCACAGGTAATGAATTCCGAAATAGAATATGTTCTAGAAGTTACGTGTGAGGTGAATGCAGATGTTCTAGTTGTCTTACAAGAGGCACAAACTTTACATCTTTTGCACGGGTAAAAACCTTTCAGATTCCCAAACATAACCACTTTTGGTGGGGGGTCAACTACACTGGGTGCCAGTAGGTCCTTTAGATTTTTATTTCTCCTGAACAAAACTTTTGGGGTGTCAGGAAGCCGGGGGCCCATGATCTTATCGCTTTTCAGAACTGCCCAGTGTTTCTTCATTATTTTTCTGACCCACCAATGTTGCAATGAAAAGGTGGTCAGAAAAGCCCACTCAAAAGAATCTCTGCTTGTCTCTATTTTACTAGCTTTAGGGACTAGCATATCTGCTCTGTCCATAGCGGCCACTTCCTTAATGTCCTTCTCTAAGACCTCTGTCACGTACCCTTTTTCCTCAAACCGTTGCTTGAGAATTTGGACTTGGGAATGGTAATCTTCTGTTTTAGAGCAATTCCTCCTGATTCTTTGAAACTGGCTTTTTGGAATAGCTTTAAGCCAGTTAGGGTGATGACCACTATCCCTGGGAATGTAACCATTCCGGTCCGTGGTTTTAAAAAAAGCCTTAGTGAGGAGGGAATTCTGTTCTCTAAAAATTACTAAAGTTGGTTGCAGAGTAGAGCAGAGTAGAGCAGATCCCGGCATTTGCTTGTTCCGGTGTCACTCTCCTGCGTGATCGCATAAATAAGAACGAGGTGTGTGACGTCCGACACTTGAGCCCCCTTTCCCCGTAGAAGCCCGTTTGGATGAAACGCCGCGTCGGGTGGAGCTAAGTATCGCAGACGTCACCACGTTCATGAGCTTGCCAGCTGGCTGATCTGATCGTTTGCACGCCTAGCTGGAAGCATCTGCACATTGCTTTTTGTATCTATGCCGAGAAACTTGGATATATGCAGGATGAAGGACTGTCTGTTTTTTAATCATGTCAGTGTCAACTGAATAAAACTGTCAGTTTCTTTTAAACTTGTTACACTATGGAGTCCCTTTTTTTCTTTATCTTCCACGATATCCTAAACAAGCTGAAAGCTTGAGCCACAATTTGGAGTGAGTTAACCCTTTGGAGTGGAAAATCCTTTCAGCTGTCCGAAGTATTTTTTGAGCTGTCAGCAGTGGAGGGATCTTCAGGACCCAGCTTGGGATAAGTGTTTCTGAATGCCTTACTGACCCCTGGAAGGGTCCAACATTGCGGTAAGCGGCCACCTATTACTAACCTACATAGGAACAGCTAAGCAACATTATTGGAATTCTCTGCAAATACTACATTGGAAATTCCCTATGAACTGTGTTTTTAAAGGCTTTTTATGAAATAAGTTTTTCTACACCCAATAATTGGAATCTCATTTGGGACATTGCACTTTTTTGTATTTGCACTCATATATTTCTATTTAATTTTTCTTCCATCATTATTAGGTTGCTGTGGAAGCACCAACACACATTTTTTTATATATGTTACATTGTTGCGCACTTTTGTCTTTTGTCTATATATGTTTTGTGGAGCCTTATATTGGGCTTCTTTGTATTAAGGTGCAGCATTTTTTCATTTATTATTGTTCACGTTTTCACGGTTTTTATATCTATATATTAATTAGTTTTAGGGGTGTTAGCGCGGATTGTCTTTTGTTTTTAGGGTGGAGAAATCTGTCCGCTAGCCCATACACACGAGCGGAGATGTCTGCTGAAACGGTCCATCGGACCGTTTTTAGCGGACATATCCCCTCGTGTGTACGAGGCCTAAGGCCTCGTACACACGATGGAATTTTTCCGCTGGAAATGGTCCGACGGACCATTTCAGCCGAAAAATCCGCTCGTATGTAGGGGCAAACGGACGGATTCGGACTGTTTTCTCCAGCATGCTTTGAAACTTTTCCGCCGGACACATGTCCGTCGGATATGTCCACTGGTCAGTTCACTCACCAGCGGACATATCCACCCGCACAAGCGTTGTATGCATGCGACGCATGCGTGGAAGTTGTTTACTTCCTGGTGCAGTGATGTGGCGGCGTCAACGTCACCGCCACGTCACCGCGCTGTCTGCTTGCGCGGATTTTGATCCGATGGTGTGTACACGCCATCGAACCAAAATAGCCCGGCGGACATATCCGATGAAAACGGTCCGAGGACCGTTTGCATCGGATATGTCCGTCCGTGTGTACGAGGCCTAAGTGTCTAAAACTCCTCAGAACCAATCAGATTCATTTTAAAAACAAACACTGCCCCGTGTTTGTTTGTTTTTGTTCTGTGTGTCTCTGTACACACAGAACAAACTGAAACTAGTCTAAAATCGAAACGAAACTGCAGGCATATTATATGATTGATTTTTATCTATTTTTAATCATTTTTAAAAGGAATCAGTTAACTATTATGTCTCTATACCCTGCATACAGTAATTTCAGCAAAAAAAAAATTTTTTCCTTTACTACTCCTTTAAGCCCTGGACCATTTTGTAGCTAACGGACCAGGCCCCTTTTTGCGATTCGATACTGCATCACTTTAACCGACAAGTGCGCGGTCGTGAGACATGGTTCCCAAACATATTTGGCGTCTTTTTTTCCCACAAATAGAGCTTTCTTTTGGTGGTATTTGATCACCTCTGCGGTTTTTATTTTTTGCACTATAAACAAAAATAGAGCCACAATTTTGATTATCTACAGATTGTGGAAGGAAATGGGTTAAGATGGAGTTTCAGGCACTGGTAAACCTGCCATTGAGGACTGCAGTAGGGTCATTTTAAATAATAAACATGTTATATTTCCATGGTCCGTGCAATGGATTTGCACAGAGCAGCACTGATCCTCCTCTGCTGGGGTCCCCTACCAGCTTTCCTGTTTCCTCTTCTTCAGCTAGTGTCCCCATAGGGAGCCACTTCCTATGGGGGCATTCATGCGAGTTTGATTGCCACGCTGCCTGTATCTATAGACACAGACAGTGAAGTTCGGCCCCGCCCCCTGCTCCCTCATTACAGGATTTGATTGACAGCAGCATGAGCCAATGGCTCCCACTGAAATCAATCTGCCCAATGTGGAGGGAGAGAGCAGAGACATACGCTGCTCTCAGGAACAGTGCTGTATCAGATTAACATATGTATGTGGGTTTTAGATATACTTCAATGCCCGGATTCACATACATCAGCGCATATTTAGGCCGCTATAGTGTATCTCTTTTACGCTACGCTGGCCCAGCTCGGAGAGGCAAGCATGGAATTCACAAAGCAAATGCCCCCAACTCTGCGCCGGCGTAGCATATATTTCATAGGCGTAAGCCGGCGTAAGTGGAAGTATGTGGACGTGATCCATGTTAATGAAGCGTGACCCCATGCAAATGATAGGCCGGGCGCCAGACAAGTACTTAAAATGAACTGCGCATGTGTCGGGACATGGACCTATCCCCGTGCGCATGCGTACACCCACGTCGGAAAAACTGCCTAAGATACGCCGGATCACTGTGTACGCCGTGAACGTAACCTACTCCCAGCCGGACCCACGTCGGCCCATATTCACAGACGTCCAACGTAAAATACGTAGGCTTGTGTTCCCTGGTCCATACCTTTGTATGGGTTGCGCCTCATCTATGGGGAATAACTTTACGGCGAACATAAAACTTACGCAAACCGCGTAAATCATGCGCCGGGCGCAAGTAAGTTTGTGAATCGGTGTATCTTCCTCATTTGCTTATTTGAATAGAAAATCAATGGGAAAGCCACATGCGTCCAGCGTAAATATGCGCCCACTCTACGCCGGCGTAGTCAAGTTACGTCGGTGGGATGAAGTCTGTTTTTAGGCGTATCTTGGTTTGTGGGTCCGGCGCACAGATACGACGGCGCATATTTGTACTTACACGGCGTATCTGGAGATACGCCGGCGCAAGTGCTTTGTGAATCCGGGCCCACGTCTTTTTGAAAGATTTGTTATGTTTACCCAATAAGCCTAACCTCCCATTTACATGAGCAAAAAGGCTACTCACCACCCTGGCAGAGATTTTAGTATGTGTAACTGTCACAGTGCAATGACAAATTTCAGAAACAACTCCTGTAACAAGTCTATTTTTAATTTGCGTAGAACATACTATTTCTGCAGCACACATTTATTAAACGTAGCTACTAGAGACATTCACACAACCTGAGTTCCAATAAAGACAACAGCTCTTTGAACCTGGAATGGCGCTACCAGTGGCGTAACTAGAGACTTCAGGGCCCCGGTGCAAGAAATCATGAAGGGCCCCCCCTCCACAGTGGCATGACAGTCAGGTGGACCCCTCACACTGGCAGGCGGCAGTCGGGCACCTCAAACGGGCAGACTTGGCGGAATTACAGGGCCCAGTCGCAACGGCGACTGCTGCGACCCTGATAAATCCGCCATTAGTTAAAGGTGTGTTACATGCAGAGTTCAAGGTGTGCTATGTACAGAGTTTGGGGTTTGCTTCATACAGAGTGCAGGGTGTGCTACGTACAGAGTCCGGGGTGTGCTACGTACAGAGTCCGGGGTGTGCTACGTACAGAGTCCGGGGTGTGCTACGTACAGAGTCCGGGGTGTGCTACGTACAGAGTCCGGGGTGTGCTACGTGCAGAGTCCGGGGTGTGCTACGTACAGAGTCCCGGGTGTGCTAAGTACAGAGTCCGGGGTGTGCTACGTACAGAGTCCCGGGTGTGCTACGTACAGAGTCCCGGGTGTGCTACGTACAGAGTCCGGGGTGTGCTACGTACAGAGTCCCGGGTGTGCTACGTACAGAGTCCCGGGTGTGCTACGTACAGAGTCCGGGGTGTGCTACGTACAGAGTCCCGGGTGTGCTACGTACAGAGTCCGGGGTGTGCTACGTACAGAGTCCCGGGTGTGCTACGTACAGAGTCCGGGGTGTGCTACGTACAGAGTCCGGGGTGTGCTACGTACAGAGTCCGGGGTGTGCTACGTACAGAGTCCGGGGTGTGCTACGTACAGAGTCCGGGGTGTGCTACGTACAGAGTCCGGGGTGTGCTACGTACAGAGTCCCGGGTGTGCTACGTACAGAGTCCGGGGTGTGCTACGTACAGAGTCCCGGGTGTGCGACGTACAGAGTCCCGGGTGTGCTACGTACAGAGTCCGGGGTGTGCTACGTACAGAGTCCCGGGTGTGCTACGTACAGAGTCCCGGGTGTGCTACGTACAGAGTCCGGGGTGTGCTACGTACAGAGTCCCGGGTGTGCTACGTACAGAGTCCGGGGTGTGCTACGTACAGAGTCCCGGGTGTGCTACGTACAGAGTCCGGGGTGTGCTACGTACAGAGTCCCGGGTGTGCTACGTACAGAGTCCCGGGTGTGCTACGTACAGAGTCCGGGGTGTGCTACGTACAGAGTCCCGGGTGTGCTACGTACAGAGTCCCGGGTGTGCTACGTACAGAGTCCGGGGTGTGCTACGTACAGAGTCCCGGGTGTGCTACGTACAGAGTCCGGGGTGTGCTACGTACAGAGTCCCGGGTGTGCTACGTACAGAGTCCCGGGTGTGCTACGTACAGAGTCCAGGGTGTGCTACGTACAGAGTCCCGGGTGTGCTACGTACAGAGTCCGGGGTGTGCTACGTACAGAGTCCCGGGTGTGCTACGTACAGAGTCCCGGGTGTGCTACGTACAGAGTCCGGGGTGTGCTACGTACAGTGTCCGGGGTGTGCTACGTACAGAGTCCCGGGTGTGCTACGTACAGAGTCCGGGGTGTGCTACGTACAGAGTCCAGGGTGTGCTACGTACAGAGTCCGGGGTGTGCTACGTACAGAGTCCAGGGTGTGCTACGTACAGAGTCCGGGGTGTGCTACGTACAGAGTCCAGGGTGTGCTACGTACAGAGTCCAGGGTGTGCTACGTGCAGAGTCCAGGGTGTGCTACGTACAGAGTCCCGGGTGTGCTACGTACAGAGTCCCGGGTGTGCTACGTACCGAGTGCAGATTTCAGAAGTGCCACATTTCTGCGGAAAAAAAGTCTGGAGTAAAAGTATACAGTGCAAACACTGTCTACAGCCATGAAACATACAGCCACAGCACCTGTGATCATCATTATCATGCTGATAATTACACTGTACTTCATGTGACTGTACTATATATAGCCTATATACACAACAGTCACATGAAGTACAGTATAATATAGGCTGTACAGTGTGATCATCACTCAGCATGATAATGATGATCACAGGTGCTGTCTTTCATGCCTGCAGACAAAGTTTGCTCTGTATACCCGGGTGTGCTACGTACAGAGTCCGGGGTGTGCTACGTACAGAGTCCCGGGTGTGCTACGTACAGAGTCCCGGGTGTGCTACGTACAGAGTCCGGGGTGTGCTACGTACAGAGTCCGGGGTGTGCTACGTACAGAGTCCCGGGTGTGCTACGTACAGAGTCCGGGGTGTGCTACGTACAGAGTCCGGGGTGTGCTACGTACAGAGTCCCGGGTGTGCTACGTACAGAGTTCCGGTGTGCTACGTACAGAGTCCGGGGTGTGCTACGTACAGAGTCCGGGGTGTGCTACGTACAGAGTCCCGGGTGTGCTACGTACAGAGTCCAGGGTGTGCTACGTACAGAGTCCAGGGTGTGCTACGTGCAGAGTCCAGGGTGTGCTACGTACAGAGTCCCGGGTGTGCTACGTACCGAGTGCAGATTTCAGAAGTGCCACATTTCTGCGGAAAAAAAGTCTGGAGTAAAAGTATACAGTGCAAACACTGTCTACAGCCAAATAACATACAGCCACAGCACCTGTGATCATCATTATCATGCTGATAATTACACTGTACTTCATGTGACTGTACTATATATAGCCTATATACACAACAGTCACATGAAGTACAGTATAATATAGGCTGTACAGTGTGATCATCACTCAGCATGATAATGATGATCACAGGTGCTGTCTTTCATGCCTGCAGACAAAGTTTGCTCTGTATACTTTTACTTTAGTATACTATAGCAACCACTGCAGTCTGAGTCTCAATACATGCACACTCACATACATACATACATATTCAGATGCACACACACACATTCATACATACATGGCATGCAAACACACACACACAGTAGATAAAAAACGGCAGTCTTTTACCTTAGCAGCTCTTCCTGCCGGGTACTGCACTGTAGGGGGAGACAAAGAGCACACACAGTGCTTTCAGTTTGTAATGACTGTGACGAGCTCCCCGCACAGTGCCGATTACAGTTCGGCTTGTGATCGGGGAACTTGTCTGTGCTCCTTCTTTTGAAGCACTGTATACAGGGGGCCCTCGGGGCCCCCTAAAGCAAGGAGCCCGGTCACCATGGCGACCTCAGCACCCCTATAATTCCGCCACTGGGCGCTACATTTGCCCGTCAATGATTTATTATTCTGGGTGATGTGTCATAAAGGTACAACGATGATCACGTTGCTACTTACACCGTGCGTGAAAACAGATGCCTGCCATGATGTGTGAAGCAAAATACGCCACACGAAATTCTGTTAATGAGGTAACCTGTCAAGAATCTACGAAGTGGAACAACAGCATAGAATTCCTGATGTGAAGAGATCCAATAAATAAAAATAGAGCCCCAAGACAATCTAGGGGTACCATCAACTATTTATTCCTTTTTATATCTACAGTATCCTGCAATCGCATAGCATGATAACTGGACAGATATAATTCATGTTTTTTTCTACTAATACATCATGTACAAAGTCTAAAGCCCATTGAGCTCCAGGGGAACAAACAGTTACCTAGCTGTTCACAGTATTACCAATCCCATGTTGTCTATATGGATTTTTATGATGGTAACGAATATGAGTACAATGGCGTGTATGTCCATATATACAGTGCTATTCATTTTCCACATTTTGTCATGTCACAACCAAAAACGTAAATGTGTTTTTTGGGGATTTTATGTGATAGACCAACACAAAGTGGTACATAAATGGTTAAGTGGAAGAAAAATTATAAATGGTTTGCATTTTTTTTTTACAAATAAATATATGAAAAGTGTGGCGTGCATTTGTATTCAGCCAATTGCCTTCCTAAACACCTAATTAGTAAATAGAGTCCACCTGTATGTAATTTAATCCCAGTAAAAATACAGTTGTTCATTTAAGCCCTCAGAGGTTTGTTAGAGAATCTGAGTTAACAAACAGAATTATGAAGGCCAAGGAACACACCAGACAGGTCAGTGATAAAGTTGTGGAGAAGTTTATATCACCAGGGTAAAGTTATAAATATCACAATCTTTGAACATCTCACAGAGCACTGTTCAATCCATCCGAAAATAGAAAGAGTATGGCACAAAAGCAAACCTACCAAGACATGGCCGTCCACCTAAACTGACAGGCCAGGCAAGGAGAGCATTTATCAGAGAAGCAGACAAGAGCCCCATGGTAACTCTGGAGGAGCTGCAGAGATCCACAGCTCAGGTGGGAGAATCTGTCCACAGGACAACTATTAAGCCCCATACACACTATCAGTTTTCCTGATGGTTTTCTCTTCAGGTTTACCAAAACCATGTAGTACAAGGGCCTGCCTGATTGCATACAAATTGAAACTCTTGAGGTTTGACCTTATATTAGATGGTTTTGGTAAACCTGAAGAGAAAACTGTCAGGAAAACTGATAGTGTGTATGGGGCTTTAGTTGTGCCCTCCACAAATCTGGCCTTTATGGAAGAGTGGCAAGAAAAAAGCCATTGTTGAAAGAAAGCCATAAGAATTCCTGTTTGCAGTTTGGGGTATGAGGACATAGCAAACATGTGGAAGAAGGTGCTCTGGTCAGATGAGACCAACTTTAAAAATTTTGGCCTAAAAGCAAAATGCCATGTGTGGCAGAAAACTAATACTGCACATCACCCTAAATACACCATCACCACCGTGAAACATGGTGGTGGCAGCATCATGTTGTGGGGATGCTTTTCTTCAGCAGGGACAGGGAAGCTGGTCAGAGTTGATGGGAAGATGGATGGAGCCAAATACAGGGCACTCTTATGCCGCGTACACACGGTCGTTTTTTGCGATGAAAAAAAAACGACGTTTTTTAAAACGTCATTTAAATTGATCGTGTGTGGGCAAAACGTCGTTTTTTGTCTTCAAAAAAACAACCAAAAAAAAATTCCAACATGCTTGAATCTTTTGTGTCGTTTTTCAAAACGTCGTTTTTTGTTTCACAAAAAGTCACCGTGTGTAGCAAAAACGTCTTTTAAAAGACGTTTTTCAACCCGCGCATGCCCAGAAGCTAGTTATGAAGCGAGCTTCAATGGAAAAGAGTGGTGAACGTAACCTTGCTTTTTGTGAAAAAACGATGGTGTGTATGCAAAATTGTCTTTGAAAAGTGACGTTTTAAAAACGTCGTTTTTTACTTCACAGAAAACGTCGTTTTTTTTCATCGCAAAAAACGACCGTGTGTACGCGGCATTAGAAGAAGACCTGTTAGTCTCCAAAAGACTGGGGCGGAGGTTCACATTCCAGCAGGACAACGATCCTAAACATACAGCCAGAGCTACAATGGAATGGTTTACATCAAAGCATATTCATGTATAGAATGGCCCAATCAAAGTTCAGACCTAAATCCAATTTAGAATATGTGGCAATATTTGAAAATTGCTGTTCACAGACACTCTCCATCTAATCTGTCAGAGCTTGAGCTATTTTGTAAAGAAGATTGGGCAAACATTTCACTTTCTAGATGTGCAAACTGGTAGAGACTTACCCAAAAAGACTTGCAGCTGCAATTGCAGCGAAAGGTGGTTCTACAAAATACTGGCTCAGGGGGGCTGAATGCACGCCACACTTTTCAGATATTTATTTGTATAAAAAATTGGAAACCATTTATCATTTACCACTTTGTGTTGGTCTATCACATAAAATCCCAATAAGATACATTTACATTTTTGGTTGTAACATGACAAAATATGGAAAATGTTAAGGGGTATGAATACTTTGTCATGACACTGTTTATACAGTAAGTTACCACAACTGCGTGTATATATTTATTGTTCAGTGTAGGAGCAATCATTGCCCAATATGATTGTAAGCACTCCAGGGATCCTGGATGGAAAAAGAGAACCAACACTTGACAAAGAGGCCTCACCTCAAAATGTGTTGTCTTGGAGACCAGAGACACTTTCCTTTTCCCCTGTTAATTTCCGCCATCTACCGGTGCGTCACTGGCGGTGATGTGGCAGGAGTTGTGGTTCGATTTACTGGAGGATTGTCCACTAGACCAGTCACTTGTCATGGGACCTTTGCCCTGGTTGGGATGTACTGGTAACCCTTTTAAAATGAAAGGCTTGCCTTAACACACTTCAAAAATGTATGAGCCCAGCCCTAAAAAGCTGAAGCTACAGTGCAGAAAATAAGTATTTGAACACCCTGCTATTTTGCAAGTTCTCCCACTTGGAAATCATGGAGGGGTCTGAAATTGTCATCGTAGGTGCATGTCCACTGTGAGAGACATAATCAAAAAAAAAAAAAATTCCAGAGATCACAATTTATGAATTTTTAACTATTTATTTGTATGATACAGCTGCAAAGAAGTATTTGAACACCTGTCTATTAGCTAGAATTCTGACCCTCAAAGACCTGTTAGTCTGCCTTTAAAATGTCCACCTCCACTCCATTTATTATCCTAAATTAGATGCACCTGTTTGAGGTCATTAGCTGCATAAAGACACCTGTGCACCCCACAGTGCCGGGACAAGGTCATTTGGTGCCCAGGGCAAAGATTTCAAAATGCGCCCCCCATCCCCAAAATACAAAAGGCTTGCTCGCCATACTATAAATATCTTTAAAAATTTAATTTTAGGGTATAAAATATTGCACTTAACAGAAAAACATTTAATCGCTTTAGGATCAAAACAAGCCGACTGGCTAATCGCAGCTACAGTGGTTGACCGCGATATTGTGTCAATCTCGCTCCCTTTCTCGGCGAGATTGAGCACTTGCGAGCCCCATCGCGGGAGCCAGCGCCGAGCTGGCTTGCCGCGATGGAGACAAAGCCGTCATAGAAGCGACGGGGATCCGACGCGGATTCCCGCCAATTCTACACGTGGGCGGAGTTTGTTATGAATCCTGAGAAGGAAGTCCCCCGCCGGATTTTAAATAAAAATCCGGCATGGGTTCCCCCCTCAGGAGCATAACGGGCCCTTAGGTCTGGTATGGGTTGTAAGGAGACCCCCCCTACGCCGAAAAAACGGCGTGGGGGTCCCCCCACAATCCATACCAGACCCGTATCCAAAGCACGCCGGCCGGCCGGTCAGGAGGGGAGTGGGGGGCGAGCGAGCGCCCCCCCCCCCTCCTGAGCCGTACCGGGCAGCATGCCCTCAACATGGGGGGGTCAGGTGCTCTGGGGCAGGGGGCGCACTGCGGCCCCCCACCCCAGAGCACCCTGTCCCCATGTTGATGAGGACAGGGCCCCTTCCCGACAACCCTGGCCGTTGGTTGTCGGGGTATGCGGGCGGGAGGCTTATCGGAATCTGGAAGCCCCCTTTAATAAGGGGGCCCCCAGATACCGGCCCCCCACCCTGAGTGAATGAGTATGGGGTAAATAAACCACAGTGTATTGAAATATTTTATTAGTTGGCCGCCGGGGGGGGGTGTGTATGATCGCTTTTATAAAAGCGCCCCCCTCCGGCGGGCTTCTGCGGGGGTGGGTGCCGCTGTTCTTCACCGCCGTCTGGTTCTCTTCCGCCGCCGGGGGGGCGCTTTGATAAAAGCGCCCACCACCCGGCGGGCTTCCTTCGACATCTTCGGCGGCGGGGGGGTCTTCTCCCACTCTCCTGGGTCTTCTCCCACTCTCCGGGGTCTTCTCCGGCTCTCCGGGGGTCTTCTCCGCTCTCCGGGGGTCTTCTTCTTCTTCAAGACTCGCCGCCGCTATCTTCGTGTTAGCTCAATTACTGGCGGCGGCGAGTCCCCTCTTCTGTGACGTCTTCTTCTTCTTCTCTTCTCCAGATGTTGACGCGACGCTTCCTTCCGCTGTTATGGCTGGCGCGCGGCTCGCAGCGAGTTATATAGGCCTGTCTTGTGACGTCGCAGTCCCATCATGCTCCGGTAGGTACCACGTGCTACCTACCGGAGCATGATGGGACTGCGACGTCACAAGACAGACCTATATAACTCGCTGCGAGCCGCGCGCCAGCCATAACAGCGGAAGGAAGCGTCGCGTCAACATCTGGAGAAGAGAAGAAGAAGAAGACGTCACAGAAGAGGGGACTCGCCGCCGCCAGTAATTGAACTAACACGAAGATAGCGGCGGCGAGTCCTGAAGAAGAAGAAGACCCCCGGAGAGCCGGAGAAGACCCCCGGAGAGCCGGAGAAGACCCCGGAGAGTGGGAGAAGACCCCGGAGAATTGGAGAAGACCCCCCTCGCCGCCGAAGATGTCGAAGGAAGCCCGCCGGGTGGTGGGCGCTTTTATCAAAGCGCCCCCCCGGCGGCGGAAGAGAACCAGACGGCGGTGAAGAACAGCGGCACCCACCCCCCCGCAGAAGCCCGCCAGAGGGGGGCGCTTTTATAAAAGCGATCATACACACCCCCCCCCCGGCGGCCAACTAATAAAATATTTCAATACACTGTGTGGTTTATTTGTGTTTACACTTTTCTTGCAGGTGAATGGGTAGGGGGGAACCCATGCCGGATTTTTATTTAAAATCCGGCGGGGACTTCCTTCTCAGGATTCATAACAAACTCCGCCACGTGTAGAATTGGCGGGAATCCACGTCGGATCCCCGTCGCTTCTATGACGCACTCGCTGGAATGTGCTTTTACTATTCCAGCGAGTGCGAGATGTCGGCAGCCTGTCGCCGAGAATCAGCGCGATGCTGTCGTGCTATAAACACATTCTCGGCGGCAGGCACTGTAATTGTCCTTCCGGGAATTCGAGAAGTGCGGTGACATCAGCGCGTCACTCCGTCAGCTGATGTCACTGCGCTTCTCGAAATCCCGGGAGGATGGGTAGCTGCGATTAGCTTTAATCACATTGGGACTTTTATCAATGGTGTTTGACTGGGTGCTGATGCCTCTAATGCACAAAGTGGTTAATTAATTGCCACTGGTCACCAATGCATCAGTGACCAATGGCAATACATTAACCCCCTCATGCTTCTTATTACAGAAATGTAATAACATTGGTAATTAACCTCCCCTCAGCATTCTCCCCTCCCCCAATCGGATCCAGACGAATCAATAAAACAAAGTGTAAAAAATGCATAACACAAAAAGACCTATTGGGTACTAAATCAAAACCCCAGCGCTGCAAGAGGTTCAGATGAATGTACAAATAATAAGCAAACAACATAAGGAATATCAATAACAGAGATCATTCATATACTACTGAATATTACAACTAAAAACACCAGTGCTGCGCATAATTAAAAATGTGCAAACAAAGCGGAATAGATAAAAAGGAAAAATACCATCAATACAGATACAAATACAGATCAAAATCATCAATGAAGTTCATTCGAATGTGCAAATAACAAATAAATATACAAAATACATAAAAATCAATAGTACCCTACTGGATATTGCACCCAAAAGCACCAGTGCTGCAAATATAAAAAATTGTGCAAAGCAAGATATTTCCACATGCAGATAAAGTTCATTAATGTGGTAGCAATATTCAAATAAGATGCCCCTGCTGGGTACTGCAACCAAATGCACCAGTGCTGTAAAACATCTAAATATGTGCAAATATGGCGAATAAATAGATAAACCAAATATATTTCATAGGATAATAAAGTTCATCAATAAAGTGTTCTTTTTTGTGTTTCACATCCCACATCAATGTGTCCAAGCAAATACATACATCAAACAGATCCCAGCGGTGATAGAAATGCATATATGATGGTGTGATCACTCCATATGTGCTATCAGCTCAACTCAGACCTCACATCAAGACCGTTGATTTTTTACAGCACTGGTGCTTTTGGTTGCAATATCCAGTAGGTTAAGGTTGTCTTATTGTATTTATTTGTTATGTGCAGATTCACTTGAACTTTATTGATGAATTTCATCTGTATATAAGGATTTTTTCTTTTTATCAGTTTATTCTGCTTCATATTTTTAAATATGTGCAGCACTGGGGTTCTTAGTTGTAATATAATCCAGTAGTGTATTAATGATCTCTGTTATGGGTGTTCCTTATGTTATTTGCACATTCAACTGAACCTCTTGTGGCACTGAATTAGGGATAGCCTAATAGCCTAATAGTCACTACAAGTCCCAGCATGTCCAGGACTCCCCCTTTCCCATGCTGGGTTCCTGTCACTTCCTCACATATGGGATGTTCCCAGAACAGGGGGGAGTCCAGGGAAGTCTCAGTCCCCTCAATGTATGGAAGCCCCCCTAGCCATGTCAGTGTCCAGGCTGGACTTTAGAATGCTCCAACTCCCTCCACATACCCCCCACCCCTTGCATCTGACCTCTTGGTGAACTTGCTTGCAGCAACTTCTCTGGCTCCTAATGGCTCCAGCTTAAAAGCAGTATCCCCAGCCGGACCCCACCATGACTGAGGACAGGTGAGGGGGGAGGGAGCGGGGTGGCAGGAGAGATAAGATCGCACTGACTTGCAGTGAGAGATGTAAGAGGTGGAGGGGTGGAATCAGCTCACAGAGCAGCAGGGACAGGGAGAACACTCACGCTGCTTGGAGGCAGTCTGGATACGATGTTCTGTGAAGAGCTGATGGCCCGCCCATTCAACTCAGCGGTCCCGTGCGAGGGGAGTGGTCTGTCACATTTTTTTTTTTTCACGTACCCTTCCCTCAAGTAACCCAGTCGCCCACATACAGGCACAGCGGCATAAAACCTGATGTGACAGGGGGAACGTACAGCACAACTCTCCCTTCAGAAAATGGTACCGCCCTGGGCACCCGCCCCTTCCACCCCTGCCTTGTACCGGCCCTGGCACCCCATACAATCAGTAAGAATCCAACTACTAACATGGCCAAGACCAAAGAGCTGTCCAAAGACACTAGAGACAAAATTGTACACCTCCACAAGGCTGGAAAGGGCTACGGGGAAATTGCCAAGCAGCTTGGTGAAAAAAGGTCCACTGTTGGAGCAATCATTAGAAAATGGAAGAAGCTAAACATGACTGTCAATCTCCCTCGGACTGGAGCTCCATGCAAAATCTCACCTCATGGGGTCTCAATGATCCTAAGAAAGGTGAGAAATCAGCCCAGGACTACACGGGAGGAGCTGGTCAATGACCTGAAAAGAGCTGGGACCACCGTTTCCAAGGTTACTGTTGGTAATACACTAAGACGTCATGGTTTGAAATCATGCATGGCACGGAAGGTTCCCCTGCTTAAACCAGCACATGTCAAGGCCCGTCTTAAGTTTGCCAATGACCATTTGGATGATCCAGAGGAGTCATGGGAGAAAGTCATGTGGTCAGATGAGACCAAAATAGAACTTTTTGGTCATAATTCCACTAACCGTGTTTGGAGGAAGAAGAATGATGAGTACCATCCCAAGAACACCATCCCTACTGTGAAGCATGGGGGTGGTAGCATCATGCTTTGGGGGTGTTTTTCTGCACATGGGACAGGGCGACTGCACTGTATTAAGGAGAGGATGACCGGGGCCATGTATTGCGAGATTTTGGGCAACAACCTCCTTCCCTCAGTTAGAGCTTTGAAGATTAGTGTTGCTCACGAATATTCGCATTGCGAATATTCGTTACGAATATTGCATATTCGAGTATTCGCGAATAAATCGAATATCGCGGTGAATATTCGCTATTGCGAATATTCGTATTTTTTCAAATTTATTTTTAAAACAGATCACATCCTAGTGATCTCCATCGACGTCTAAAAGCATTGCTGGTATGATTAGAGACCCTGGGCCGAGGAGCTGAGGCGATCCTTTTATGTTGCCGAATATTCGCAATGCGAATATTCGTATTACGAATATTCGCGAATGCGTTCTCTGCCCTTCTGTGTTTTGTGTATAAAAAAATAAATAAAATAGCTTTAGTTTAGTCATATAAGTTTGTGTAAGTTAGTGTTTAGTGCCTATTAGTTTAGTAATCCAGGAAATGATCTCCGTTTTCGCATGTTGACGAGAATTTCGCAATCAATTTCGCATTCGCACTAGCGAAATTTCGCAAAATTTTTTTTTTGATAAAATATCACGAATATTCGATATTAACGAATATTCGCTAATACGTTCTCTGCCCTTCTGTGTTTTGTGTATAAAAAAAAAAAAATTAGCTTTAGTTTAGTCATATAAGTTTGTGTAAGTAGAGTTAGTGTTTAGTGCCTATTAGTTTAGTAATCCAGGAAATGATCTCCGTTTTCGCGCGTGTTGACGAGAATTTCGCAATCAATTTCGCATTCGCACTAGCGAAATTTCTCATTAGCGGAATTTCGCAATTTTTTTTTTTGATAGAATATCACGAATATTCGATATTCTTCTATATATTCGTGAAATATCGCGAAATCGAATATGGCGTATTCCGCTCATCACTATTGAAGATGGGTCGAGGCTGGGTCTTCCAACATGACAATGACCCGAAGCACACAGCCAGGATAACCAAGGAGTGGCTCTGTAAGAAGCATATCAAGGTTCTGGCGTGGCCTAGCCAGTCTCCAGACCTAAACCCAATAGAGAATCTTTGGAGGGAGCTCAAACTCTGTGTTTCTCAGCGACAGCCCAGAAACCTGACTGATCTAGAGAAGATCTGTGTGGAGGAGTGGGCCAAAATCCCTCCTCCAGTGTGTGCAAACCTGGTGAAATACTACAAGAAACGTTTGACCTCTGTAATTGCAAACAAAGGCTACTGTACCAAATATTAACATTGATTTTCTCAGGTGTTCAAATACTTATTTGCAGCTGTATCATACATATAAATAGTTTAAAAAATCATACATTGTGATTTCTGTATTTTTTTTTTTGATTATGTCTCTCACAGTGGACATGCACCTACGATAACAATTTCAGACCCCTCCATGATTTCCAAGTGGGAGAACTTGCAAAATAGCAGGGTGTTCAAATACTTATTTTCTGCACTGTAAAGGGAGAAGCCATCTGCCTGACAGTGGAGTGTAGGAGAAGTGAACAAATTAGGTGGTTATTATTATTATTAAAGCTGACGTTCTGCCAAAGTTATTTTATTGTTTTAAAGCCAGCAGCTACAAATACTGCAGCTGCCTACTTTTAAAAAATGGACACTTACCTGTCCAGCGCGCCCGCGATGTTGTCAGACGAGGACTAGCAATAGCAATATCCTCGGTTAGGGAATCGGGAAGAGAAGCATTGCGGCTTCACTGCCCGATTCCCTTCTGCGCGAGTAGCGTGCCACGTCGTCACTGGTCCCCGCTCTCTCCAGGGAACAGTGTGTTTCCCAGAAGACAGCAGGGGCTGCAGCTCGGGACGTGGCTGCCGCAGTACCATATTCCCAGCTGTCTTAGACAGCTATCTGCACCCCCCTCCCCCCTGAAAGTTGCCAAATGTGACCCCGAAGGGGGGAGGGTTCCGAAAAGCAGCTCAGTGGAAATCTGTGCTTTGAGATCTTTGGTTCCAACCACCGTGTCTTTGTGCGACGCAGAAAAGGTGAACGGATGGACTCTACATGCCTGGTTCCCACCGTGAAGCATGGAGAAGGAGGTGTGATGGTGTGGGGGTGCTTTGCTGGTGACACTGTTGGGGATTTATTCAAAATTGAAGGCATACTGAACCAGCATGGCTACCACAGCATCTTACAGCAGCATGCTATTCCATCCGGTTTGCGTTTAGTTGGACCATCATTTATTTTTCAACAGGACAATGACCCCAAACACACCTCCAGGCTGTGTAAGCGCTATTTGACCAAGAAGGAGAGTGATGGGGTGCTGCGCCAGATGACCTGTCCTCCACAGTCACCGGACCTGAACCCAATCGAGATGGTTTGGGGTGAGCTGGACCGCAGAGTGAAGGCAAAAGGGCCAACAAGTGTCAAGCATCTCTGGGAAATCCTTCAAGACTGTTGGAAGACCATTTCAGGTGACTACCTCTTGAAGCTCATCAAGAGAATGCCAAGAGTGTGCAAAGCAGTAATCAAATAAAAGGTGGCTACTTTGAAGAACCTAGAATATGACATATTTTCAGTTGTTTCACAATTTTTTGTTATGTATATAATTCCACATGTGTTAATTCATAGTTTTGATGCCTTCAGTGTGACTCTACAATTTTCATAGTCATGGAAATAAAGAAAACTCTTGGAATGAGAGGGTGTGTCCAAACTTTTGGTCTGTACTATATATATATATATATATATATATATATATATATATATATATATATATATATTTATACTGTATATGTTCGTATATAGGCCCGGATTCACAGAGAGTGAGCGCACATTTACGCCAGGGTAGCGCACACACAGTACGCTACGCTGGCGCATCGCGGAGAGGCATGCACTGTTTTTAGCAAGCTATTGCTCACTAAGATACACCAGCGTAGCTTATTTTCGAAGGCGCAAGCCATCGTAAGTGGAAGTGACCCCATGCAAATAATGGTCTGAGCATGGTGCAGTGTTTTATACCCAGCGTATCACGAACGCGCATGATCCGCGACGTAGTCGTGACATGGACGAATGAAACTGCACCCTTATGCGCATGCTCACAACTACGCCGGCACAACTGCCTAAGCTACGCCGGATCACTACGTACGCCGTGAACGTAACGTACGCCCAATACGCCGGCCTGTGTTCTCTGGGCAGACCTTTTGCATGTCTACTGCTGGGTTGCGCCTCATCTATGGGAAATAACTTTATGCCGGACGTACAACTTACACAAACATCACATAGCATGCGTCGTGCGCACGTACGTTCGTGAATCACCATATTTCCCTCATTTGCATAGTTGAATGCCTAATCAATAGGAGAAGCAACATGCGTCCAAACCATATTTGCGCCCACGCTACACCGGCATAAGCAAGATACGTCGGTGTATGATGGCCTGTTTTTGGATGTATGTTGGTTTGTGACTCTGGCGCACACATACGCTGGGCGCACATTTGCACTACGTTGGCGTAAAGTGATTAACATTAGCGTAAGTGCTTTGGGAATCCGGGCCATATAGTATATTTTAGGAATATATTTATTAAGTGTTCTTGCATAGCAAGATCACTTACTATTCTCTCACATATATATTATTATTATTCTTATAGCCAAATTTACCACCCTAACTCCTCCCACAGTTTTTACACTACATAGACGAGTAATATACCGAAATGAGCGGATTGTTCCCGATCGCGTTGCTATTACTTTGTGGAAAGTTTCGCCAAATCGTTGAATGGTGAGAGCTAGAGCACAGAATGGAAAAAACGGAAAAATCATTACATGATTTTTAAACTGCGACCACTCCCTCATTTTCAAGCCGACCTACACAAATCTTATATCAAAATGTTCAGCTGTCCCTGCTGACACTACACGTGTCGACGGCTAAGCGATCGGTCAAATGGTTTTCAAGATACAGACATTTGTTTGCAACACACGCCATCCAACATTTCAAAGAAAGTCAATGGAGGAAATTTTTTTGAAAACTGAATATTGCAAGGCAATTTGTAAACTGCGACTGTGCCTTCAATTTTAATATTTTAGAGACATACTATACATCAGGTTGAAGGTCTGGGTCTTGTGATTCGTAAAATATAAAGATATTCGCTGTGCGATTTATAGTTTTTAAAATACAATCATTTGAATAAGCACAGTAAAAAAACAAGCAAGAATCTGAGTGCCTGTTAAAGTGGCTGTTTGCATGTGTTTACATTGGTTTCCTAGGAGACGATGTCTCCTCACACACAGCTAAGGGGCTTTCTATAGCTCCTCCCCACACAGCTGTGAGGTGATATGGCTGTTTTTTTAAGGCATATCCCACTTTTAAGTACACAATGGGGTTTATTTACTAAAGCTGGAAAGCGCAATATAAGGCTCACTTTCTGCACACAAACCAATGAGCTTACAGGTTTTATTACCAGGCTTAACTGAACAAGCTGGGGTTTAGAAGCTTATTGTTTTTTCGCAGAAGTGATGCTGATATTGCGATTTCCAGCATTAGTAAATAAACCCTAGTGTGTACTTAAAAGCGGGTATGCCTGTATTTGGATCTGCGTAACTCTGCCTATCTGCAATTTATGCAACATCCATAAAGCATCCGAGTCCATTAGAATACAATCCATGCAACCAGACCATAGCAACCCTCCATAGCAACCCTCTATAGCAACCAGTCCATAGCAACCTGTCCATAGCAAACTGTCATTAGCAAACTGTCCATAGCAAAACTGTCCATAGCAACCACTCCATAGCAACCCATCAATAGCAACCAGTCCATAGCAACCAGACCATAGCAACCAGTACATAGCAACCAGACTATAGCAACTGTCCATAGCAACCAGTCCATAGCAACCCGTCCATAGCAACCCGTCTATAGCAACCCGTCCATAGCAACCAGACCATAGGCAACCAGTCCATAGCAACCAGACCATA
>JAJQKJ010001696.1:0-57841 GCA_029574335.1 Rana kukunoris | reverse complement strand
CTTCTCCGCCCTTCTTTTGCATCAGAGCCAATCAGAATAACTCGAATATTCGGCAAACGGAATATTGCGCGATTATCTTCTCCGCCCTTCTTTTGCATCAGAGCCAATCAGAATAACTCGAATATTCGGCAAACGGAATATTGCGCGATTATCTTCTCCGCCTCCTTTCTTTTGCATCAGAGCCAATCAGAATAACTCGAATATTCGGCAAACGGAATATTGCGCGATTATCTTCTCCGCCCTTCTTTTGCATCAGAGCCAATCAGAATAACTCGAATATTCGGCAAACGGAATATTGCGCGATTATCTTCTCCGCCCTTCTTTTGCATCAGAGCCAATCAGAATAACTCGAATATTCGGCAAAAGGAATATTGCGCGATATTCCTTTTGCCGAATATTCGAGTTATTCTGATTGGCTCTGATGCAAAAGAAGGGCGGAGAAGATAATCGCGCAATAGGAATATTGCGCGATTATCTTCTCCGCCCTTCTTTTGCCCCCTTATTCTCCTAAGTAGAGTTAGTGTAGAGTTAGTGTTTAGTGCATATTAGTTTAGTAATACAGGAAATGATCTCCGTTTATGAGAATTTCGCAATCATTTTCGCATTAGCGAAATTTCGCAAAATTTTTTTTTGGATAAAATATCACGAATATTCGATATTAGCGAATATTCGCGGATATCCTTCTATATATTCGCGCAGTATCGCGAAATCGAATATGGCGTATTCCGCTCAACACTACTGATCATGCCAAAAACGTCAACTGTCATCTCATGTCTATGGGGGCCTTCATGTGAATCAGTTATTGGACCAATTCAGGGGAAAGTGGCGGGGTCTCTAGATTAATGCCCCCCCACCCTTAAAAAAAAAATAATCGAACCTATACAACCCCTTTAAAACCCGCCTCCTGATTGGCCTGGAAGCAGGAAGACAATGGCGAATATTAATTTGCTATAGTCACACAACTGAGTGCGCCTCAGGCCCACCTTTTATAGTTACATAGTCAGGTTGGAAAAAAAGTCCATCCAGTTCAACCATAAAAATAAAATAAAAATAAAAAATATCGTACAATCACATACACCCAATTCTGTACCCACAGGTGATCCAGAGGAAGGTGAAAAACCCCAGCAGAGCATGAGATCCAATTTACTACAGCAGGGGAAAAATTCCTTCCTGATCCCCCGAGAGGCAATCGGATTTTCCCCGGATTTTACCTCTAAATGTCACCCAGTTATATTCTGTACATTTAGGAAAGAATCCCGACCTTTCTTATAGCAATCTACTGATCTGGCCAGATCCACCTCTGGAGGGAGTCTGTTCCACATTTTCACAGCTCTTACTGTGAAGAAACCTTTCCGTATTTGGAGGTGAAATCCTCTAGGGTGTCCCGATATTACTTTTTTAGGACGGAGTACAAGTACTGATCCTTTTTTTCAAGTAGTCGCCGATACCGAATACCGATACTTTTTTTAAATGTGTCCCCAAATGCAGCCATGTCCCCCACATATGCAGCCATGTCCCCCACATCTGCAGCCATGTCCCCCACATATGCAGCCATGTCCCCCACATCTGCAGCCATGTCCCCCACAAATGCAGCCATGTCCCCCACATAATGCAGCCATGTCCCCCACATATTGCAGCCATGTCCCCCACATACTGCAACCATGTCCCCCACATACTGCAACCATGTCCCCCACATATTGCAGCCATGTCCCCCATATACAGCCATGTCCCCCACATATGCAGCCATGTCCCTCCAGCCATGTCCCTCACATGTGCAGCCATGTCCCCCCAGCCATGTCCCTCACATATGCAGCCATGTCCCTCTAGCCATGTCCCTCACATATGCAGCCATGTCCCTCTAGCCATGTCCCTCACATATGCAGCCATGTCCCTCTAGCCATGTCCCTCACATATGCAGCCATGTCCCTCCAGCCATGTCCCTCACATGTGCAGCCATGTCCCCCCAGCCATGTCCCTCACATATGCAGCCATGTCCCTCTAGCCATGTCCCTCACATATGCAGCCATGTCCCTCTAGCCATGTCCCTCACATATGCAGCCATGTCCCTCTAGCCATGTCCCTCACATATGCAGCCATGTCCCCCCAGCCATGTCCCTCACATATGCAGCCATGTCCCTCTAGCCATGTCCCTCACATATGCAGCCATGTCCCTCTAGCCATGTCCCTCACATATGCAGCCATGTCCCCCCAGCCATGTCTCCCACATATGCAGCCATGTCCCCCCAGCCATGTCCCCCACATAGGTAGCCATGTCCCCCCAGCCATGTCCCCCACATATGATGCAGCCATGTCCCTCCATCCATGTCCCCGCAGCCATGTCTCTCCAGCCATGTCCCCACAACCTTGTCCCCACAACCATGTCCATCAATCCATGTCCATCAATCCATGTCCATCAATCCATGTCCATCAATCCATGTGCCCGCTGCCATGTCCCTCCCTCCATCCATCCATCCATCCATCCATCCATCCATGTCCCCGCAGCCATTTCCCCCATACCTGGCAGCAGCCGCCCGGGGAACATCACAGCTTTCATTTGAATAGCTGTTTTCCCGGCCACATATAGACACTCCCCCTTGCTCGGGATTGGACAGATCACGATCACCCATCCAATCCCGAGCAAGGGGGAGTGTCTATACGCGACGGGAACACTACAGCTATTCAAATGAAAGCTGTGATGTTCCCGCACGCTTTAAACATGCGGCGGTGGCTTTCGTTGTAGCGGCGGCGGCGGCAGCGACGGCAGGTACGGCAGCGTCGGGTACGACGGCGGGGGGGGGGCCAAAGTATTCTATTTGGGTATCGGGGGTATTTGCGGGAGTACAAGTACTCCCGCAAATACTCGGTATCGGTCCCGATACCGATACTGGTATCGGGACAACCCTAAAATCCTCCTTTCTTCTAGACCAGTAGTTCTCAACCTGAAGGTCGGGACCCCCTCGGGGATCGAATGATGATATGCCAGGGGTCACCAAATCCTGGGCTGTTCCTGAAGCCCGCACCTCTCTCCCAGCCTTTTCGCGGCCGCTCAGTAGGGCTGGCCCTGGAGCCCACGGCTGCCCACTCGCCTTCTTCACAGCCGCCCATTCAGTTCATGGCATGGCCTGGGGGGCAGAGACTAGAGGTCAGCTGACTGGTGAGGAATGTGAAATGGGAGGGGCTGGAGGAGTCCCTATCTCCTGATGTCGGCATAGGGGTCACTGCTACGAGACACCACAAAGTCGGAGACACGGTGAGTAACACCACCTGTGATTAGAGTTGCCATTAAAAGTGTTCTCAGATCAGCAGATGACCTTCATCAGGAGCACCTAAATTGGCCGATCAGAACTCCCCCCCAGCACTGCCACTCATCCCATCCCCCCACCAAGGAGTAAGAGAAGGAATAAAAATAGAGAATACATGGAAGGGAGAGGAAAAGAGGGGGAGGAAGAAAGAAAAACGATAAGAAAGAATAGGAGAACAAAAAAGACGGCTAGAGAGAGGGAAGAGGAAAAATAAATAAATAAATTAGTATAGAGAGAGATAAAAGGGAAAGAAAAGAGAACAAAGAGAAAGGTAGGTACATCCTAAAATGTACCAGAAGGGGTTTTAATACTTTACGAGAGGAAGGGACTCTAAATGTCCGTGAGTTAGGGGGCGCAAATTACTTGCCTTGCCTTGGGTGTTAACCCACCCTACAAAAATAATTCTACTGTTAGGGGTCCCCACCACTTGGGAAATTTTATCAGGGGGTCACGGCACTAGAAAGGTTGAGAACCACTGCTCTAGACGTAAAGAGTTATGAAGCCAATTAGAGCCTCAGGCTCTAATCATGTGCTTAACAAAAAAATAAACCCATTGAAATCCATGCATCCGGCACCCTGCGTGTAGATTAGGGTCCGGGCGCATGGATTAGGGCGCCCCACTGCTGCACACAGTGATGTTTCCACCCAAAAACCAACGTTTCCTGCCACAGTTCACAACCCCTGGCTTGCTTCCCCTATCTCTGGGAGCCAGCCGGGAGCGGTGAAACGCGTCAAAGAAGGTTGGTTTTTGGGTGGAGAGATCTTTTATATGCAGTCAATTCATTGCGTATTAAAAATACTGTAAAAGGAACCAACTGGAGTGCAGCGGACATTTTCATATTCTCTATGGATAGTGGGCAGCACCCAGGATGTCCATGTACAAGAGGCCAGTCTTCAGCGGAGCAATGGAAATGGGTCAGTGGGCGTTCCACCTTTACTTTTGTCTAAACCAGGGGTCTCCAAACTTTTCAAACAAAGGGCCACTTTATTGTCCTTCAGACTTTAGGAGGGCTGGATTGTGGCCAGCGGGAGTGGAAATTTTCCTGGCATCAGCAAGTTAACATTGCCACATTTGGTATTAGGAGGAGTAATAGTGTCCCCATTGTTGGTGTCATTAGGAGAAATAGTGTCCCCATTGTTGGTGTCATTAGGTGAAATAGCGTCCCCATTGTTGGTGTCATTAGGAGAAATAGTGTCCCCATTGTTGGTGTCATTAGGAGAAATAGTGTCCCCATTGTTGGTGTCATTAGGTGAAATAGCGTCCCCATTGTTGGTGTCATTAGGAGAAATAGTGATCCCATTGTTGGTGTCATTAGGTTAAATAGTGTCCCCATTGTTGGTGTCATTAGGAGAAATAGTGTCCCCATTGTTGGTGTCATTAGGTGAAATAGTGTCCCCATTGTTGGTGTCATTAGGTGAAATAGCGTCCCCATTGTTGGTGTCATTAGGAGAAATAGTGTCCCCATTGTTGGTGTCATTAGGAGAAATAGTGTCCCCATTGTTGGTGTCATTAGGCGTAATAGTGTCCCATTGTTGGTGTCATTAGGCGTAATAGTGTCCCATTGTTGGTGTCATTAGGAGAAATAGTGTCCCCGTTGTTGGTGTCATTAGGAGAAATAGTGTCCCCCATTGTTGGTGTCATTAGGTGAAATAGTGTCCCCATTGTTGGTGTCATTAGGAGAAATAGTGTCCCCATTGTTGGTGTCATTAGGAGAAATAGTGTCCCCATTGTTGGTGTCATTAAGTGAAATAGTGTCCCCCATTGTTGGTGACATTAGACGTAATAGTGTCCCATCTATGGGAGTAAAAATGTCTCATTGTTGGTGTCATTAGGCGTAATAGTGTCCCATTGTTGGTGTCATTAGGCGTAATAGTGTCCCATTGTTGGTGTCATTAGGAGAAATAGTGTCCCCGTTGTTGGTGTCATTAGGAGAAATAGTGTCCCCATTGTTGTGTCATTAGGTGAAATAGTGTCCCCCATTGTTGGTGACATTAGACGTAATAGTGTCCCATCTATGGGAGTAAAAATGTCTCATTGTTGGTGTCATTAGGCGTAATAGTGTCCCATTGTTGGTGTCATTAGGCGTAATAGTGTCCCATTGTTGGTGTCATTAGGAGAAATAGTGTCCCCATTGTTGGTGTCATTAGGAGAAATAGTGTCCCCATTGTTGGTGTCATTAGGTGAAATAGTGTCCCCCATTGTTGGTGACATTAGACGTAATAGTGTCCCATCTATGGGAGTAAAAATGTCTCATTGTTGGTGTCATTAGGCGTAATAGTGTCCCATTGTTGGTGTCATTAGGCGTAATAGTGTCCCATTGTTGGTGTCATTAGGAGAAATAGTGTCCCCATTGTTGGTGTCATTAGGAGAAATAGTGTCCCCGTTGTTGGTGTCATTAGGAGAAATAGTGTCCCCATTGTTGGTGTCATTAGGAGAAATAGTGTCCCCATTGTTGGTGTCATTAGGTGAAATAGTGTCCCCATTGTTGGTGTCATTAGGAGAAATAGTGTCCCCGTTGTTGGTGTCATTAGGAGAAATAGTGTCCCCATTGTTGGTGTCATTAGGAGAAATAGTGTCCCCATTGTTGGTGTCATTAGGAGAAATAGTGTCCCCATTGTTGGTGTCATTAGGTGAAATAGTGTCCCCATTGTTGGTGTCATTAGGAGAAATAGTGTCCCCCATTGTTGGTGTCATTAGGTGAAATAGTGTCCCCATTGTTGGTGTCATTAGGAGAAATAGTGTCCCCATTGTTGGTGTCATTAGGAGAAATAGTGTCCCCATTGTTGGTGTCATTAGGAGAAATAGTGTCCCCATTGTTGGTGTCATTAGGAGAAATAGTGTCCCCCATTGTTGGTGTCATTAGGTGAAATAGTGTCCCCATTGTTGGTGTCATTAGGAGAAATAGTGTCCCCATTGTTGGTGTCATTAGGAGAAATAGTGTCCCCATTGTTGGTGTCATTAGGTGAAATAGTGTCCCCATTGTTGGTGACATTAGACGTAATAGTGTCCCATCTATGGGAGTAAAAATGTCTCATTGTTGGTGTCATTAGGCGTAATAGTGTCCCATTGTTGGTGTCATTAGGCGTAATAGTGTCCCATTGTTGGTGTCATTAGGAGAAATAGTGTCCCCTTTGTTGGTGTCATTAGGAGAAATAGTGTCCCCATTGTTGGTGTCATTAGGTGAAATAGTGTCCCCCATTGTTGGTGACATTAGACGTAATAGTGTCCCATCTATGGGAGTAAAAATGTCTCATTGTTGGTGTCATTAGGCGTAATAGTGTCCCATTGTTGGTGTCATTAGGCGTAATAGTGTCCCATTGTTGGTGTCATTAGGAGAAATAGTGTCCCCATTGTTGGTGTCATTAGGAGAAATAGTGTCCCCATTGTTGGTGTCATTAGGTGAAATAGTGTCCCCCATTGTTGGTGACATTAGACGTAATAGTGTCCCATCTATGGGAGTAAAAATGTCTCATTGTTGGTGTCATTAGGCGTAATAGTGTCCCATTGTTGGTGTCATTAGGCGTAATAGTGTCCCATTGTTGGTGTCATTAGGAGAAATAGTGTCCCCATTGTTGGTGTCATTAGGAGAAATAGTGTCCCCGTTGTTGGTGTCATTATGAAATAGGTCCCCCATTGTTGGTGACATTAGACGTAATAGTGTCCTATGGAGTAAAAATGTCCATTGTTGGTGTCATTAGGCGTTAGGTCCCATTGTTGGTGTCATTAGGCGTAATAGTGTCCCCATTGTTGGTGTCATTAGGTGAAATAGTGTCCCCATTGTTGGTGTCATTAGGAGAAATAGTGTCCCCATTGTTGGTGTCATTAGGAGAAATAGTGTCCCCATTGTTGGTGTCATTAGGAGAAATAGTGTCCCCATTGTTGGTGTCATTAGGAGAAAGTGTCCCCATTGTTGGTGTCATTAGGAGAAATAGTGTCCCCATTGTTGGTGTCATTAGGAGAAATATTCCCCATTGTTGGGTCATTAGGAGAAATAGTGTCCCATTGTTGGTGTCATTGAAAATTGTCCCCCATTGTTGGTGTCATTAGGTGAAATATTCCCCATTGTTGGTGTCATTAGAGAAATAGTGTCCCCATTGTTGGTGTCATTAGGAGAAATAGTGTCCCCATTGTTGGTGTCATTAGGTGAAATAGTGTCCCCCATTGTTGGTGACATTAGACGTAATAGTGTCCCATCTATGGGAGTAAAAATGTCTCATTGTTGGTGTCATTAGGCGTAATAGTGTCCCATTGTTGGTGTCATTAGGCGTAATAGTGTCCCATTGTTGGTGTCATTAGGAGAAATAGTGTCCCCTTTGTTGGTGTCATTAGGAGAAATAGTGTCCCCATTGTTGGTGTCATTAGGTGAAATAGTGTCCCCCATTGTTGGTGACATTAGACGTAATAGTGTCCCATCTATGGGAGTAAAAATGTCTCATTGTTGGTGTCATTAGGCGTAATAGTGTCCCATTGTTGGTGTCATTAGGCGTAATAGTGTCCCATTGTTGGTGTCATTAGGAGAAATAGTGTCCCCATTGTTGGTGTCATTAGGAGAAATAGTGTCCCCATTGTTGGTGTCATTAGGTGAAATAGTGTCCCCCATTGTTGGTGACATTAGACGTAATAGTGTCCCATCTATGGGAGTAAAAATGTCTCATTGTTGGTGTCATTAGGCGTAATAGTGTCCCATTGTTGGTGTCATTAGGCGTAATAGTGTCCCATTGTTGGTGTCATTAGGAGAAATAGTGTCCCCATTGTTGGTGTCATTAGGAGAAATAGTGTCCCCGTTGTTGGTGTCATTAGGAGAAATAGTGTCCCCATTGTTGGTGTCATTAGGAGAAATAGTGTCCCCATTGTTGGTGTCATTAGGTGAAATAGTGTCCCCATTGTTGGTGTCATTAGGAGAAATAGTGTCCCCGTTGTTGGTGTCATTAGGAGAAATAGTGTCCCCATTGTTGGTGTCATTAGGAGAAATAGTGTCCCCATTGTTGGTGTCATTAGGAGAAATAGTGTCCCCATTGTTGGTGTCATTAGGAGAAATAGTGTCCCCATTGTTGGTGTCATTAGGAGAAATAGTGTCCCCCATTGTTGGTGTCATTAGGTGAAATAGTGTCCCCATTGTTGGTGTCATTAGGAGAAATAGTGTCCCCATTGTTGGTGTCATTAGGAGAAATAGTGTCCCCATTGTTGGTGTCATTAGGAGAAATAGTGTCCCCATTGTTGGTGTCATTAGGAGAAATAGTGTGTCCCCATTGTTGGTGTCATTAGGTGAAATAGTGTCCCCATTGTTGGTGTCATTAGGAGAAATAGTGTCCCCATTGTTGGTGTCATTAGGATAAATAGTGTCCCCATTGTTGGTGTCATTAGGTGAAATAGTGTCCCCCATTGTTGGTGACATTAGACGTAATAGTGTCCCATCTATGGGAGTAAAAATGTCTCATTGTTGGTGTCATTAGGCGTAATAGTGTCCCATTGTTGTGTCATTAGGCGTAATAGTGTCCCATTGTTGGTGTCATTAGGAGAAATAGTGTCCCCATTGTTGGTGTCATTAGGAGAAATAGTGTCCCCATTGTTGGTGTCATTAGGTGAAATAGTGTCCCCCATTGTTGGTGACATTAGACGTAATAGTGTCCCATCTATGGGAGTAAAAATGTCTCATTGTTGGTGTCATTAGGCGTAATAGTGTCCCATTGTTGGTGTCATTAGGCGTAATAGTGTCCCATTGTTGGTGTCATTAGGAGAAATAGTGTCCCCATTGTTGGTGTCATTAGGAGAAATAGTGTCCCCGTTGTTGGTGTCATTAGGAGAAATAGCGTCCCCATTGTTGGTGTCATTAGGAGAAATAGTGTCCCCATTGTTGGTGTCATTAGGTGAAATAGTGTCCCCATTGTTGGTGTCATTAGGAGAAATAGTGTCCCCGTTGTTGGTGTCATTAGGAGAAATAGTGTCCCCATTGTTGGTGTCATTAGGAGAAATAGTGTCCCCATTGTTGGTGTCATTAGGAGAAATAGTGTCCCCATTGTTGGTGTCATTAGGAGAAATAGTGTCCCCATTGTTGGTGTCATTAGGTGAAATAGTGTCCCCCATTGTTGGTGACATTAGACGTAATAGTGTCCCATCTATGGGAGTAAAAATGTCTCATTGTTGGTGTCATTAGGCGTAATAGTGTCCCATTGTTGGTGTCATTAGGTGTAATAGTGTCCCATTGTTGGTGTCATTAGGAGAAATAGTGTCCCCATTGTTGGTGTCATTAGGAGAAATAGTGTCCCCATTGTTGGTGTCATTAGGTGAAATAGTGTCCCCCATTGTTGGTGACATTAGACGTAATAGTGTCCCATCTATGGGAGTAAAAATGTCTCATTGTTGGTGTCATTAGGCGTAATAGTGTCCCATTGTTGGTGTCATTAGGCGTAATAGTGTCCCATTGTTGGTGTCATTAGGAGAAATAGTGTCCCCATTGTTGGTGTCATTAGGAGAAATAGCGTCCCCATTGTTGGTGTCATTCGGAGAAATAGCGTCCCCATTGTTGGTGTCATTAGGTGAAATAGTGTCCCCCATTGTTGGTGACATTAGACGTAATAGTGTCCCATCTATGGGAGTAAAAATGTCTCATTGTTGGTGTCATTAGGCGTAATAGTGTCCCATTGTTGGTGTCATTAGGTGTAATAGTGTCCCATTGTTGGTGTCATTAGGAGAAATAGTGTCCCCATTGTTGGTGTCATTAGGAGAAATAGTGTCCCCATTGTTGGTGTCATTAGGTGAAATAGTGTCCCCCATTGTTGGTGACATTAGACGTAATAGTGTCCCATCTATGGGAGTAAAAATGTCTCATTGTTGGTGTCATTAGGCGTAATAGTGTCCCCGTTGTTGGTGCCATTAGGAGAAATAGTGTCCCCATTGTTGGTGTCATTAGGAGAAATAGTGTCCCCGTTGTTGGTGACATTAGACGTAATAGTGTCCCCATTGTTGGTGTCATTAGGAGAAATAGTGTCCCCATTGTTGGTGTCATTAGGAGAAATAGTGTCCCCATTGTTGGTGTCATTAGGAGAAATAGTGTCCCCGTTGTTGGTGCCATTAGGAGAAATAGTGTCCCCATTGTTGGTGTCATTAGGAGAAATAGTGTCCCCGTTGTTGGTGCCATTAGGAGAAATAGTGTCCCCATTGTTGGTGTCATTAGGAGAAATAGTGTCCCCATTGTTGGTGTCATTAGGAGAAATAGTGTCCCCGTTGTTGGTGCTATTAGGAGAAATAGTGTCCCCATTGTTGGTGTCATTAGGAGAAATAGTGTCCCCATTGTTGGTGTCATTAGGAGAAATAGTGTCCCCATTGTTGGTGTCATTAGGAGAAATAGTGTCCCCGTTGTTGGTGACATTAGACGTAATAGTGTCCCATTGTTGGTGTCATTAGGAGAAATAGTGTCCCCATTGTTGGTGTCATTAGGAGAAATAGTGTCCTATTGTTGGTGTCATTAGGCGTAATAGTGTCCCATTGTTGGTGTCATTAGGAGAAATAGTGTCCCCGTTGTTGGTGTCATTAGGAGAAATAGTGTCCCCATTGTTGGTGTCATTAGGTGAAATAGTGTCCCCCATTGTTGGTGTCATTAGGAGAAATAGCATCCCCATTGTTGGTGTCATTAGGCGTAATAGTGTCCCCATTGTTGGTGTCATTAGGTGAAATAGTGTCTCCATTATTGGTGTCATTAGGAGAAATAGTGTCCCCATTGTTGGTGTCATTAGGTGAAATAGTGTCTCCATTATTGGTGTCATTAGGAGAAATAGTGTCCCCATTGTTGGTGTCATTAGGTGAAATAGTGTCTCCATTATTGGTGTCATTAGGAGAAATAGTGTCCCCATTGTTGGTGTCATTAGGAGAAATAGTGTCCCCATTGTTGGTGTCATTAGGTGAAATAGTGTCTCCATTATTGGTGTCATTAGGAGAAATAGCGTCCCCATTGTTGGTGTCATTAGGAGAAATAGCGTCCCCATTGTTGGTGTCATTAGGAGAAATAGTGTCCCCATTGTTGGTGTCATTCGGAGAAATAGTGTCCCCATTGTTGGTGACAGACGTAATAGTGTCCCATCTATGGGAGTAAAAATGTCTCATTGTTGGTGTCATTAGGCGTAATAGTGTCCCATTGTTGGTGTCATTAGGAGAAATAGTGTCCCCATTGTTGGTGTCATTAGGAGAAATAGTGTCCCCGTTGTTGGTGTCATTAGGAGAAATAGTGTCCCCATTGTTGGTGTCATTAGGAGAAATAGTGTCCCCGTTGTTGGTGACATTAGACGTAATAGTGTCCCATCTATGGGAGTAAAAATGTCTCATTGTTGGTGTCATTAGGCGTAATAGTGTCCCATTGTTGGTGTCATTAGGCGTAATAGTGTCCCATTGTTGGTGTCATTAGGAGAAATAGTGTCCTATTGTTGGTGTCATTAGGCGTAATAGTGTCCCATTGTTGGTGTCATTAGGAGAAATAGTGTCCCATTGTTGGTGTCATTAGGAGAAATAGTGTCCTATTGTTGGTGTCATTAGGCGTAATAGTGTCCTATTGTTGGTGTCATTAGGCGTAATGGTGTCCCATTGTTGGTGTCATTAGGAGAAATAGTGTCCCCATTGTTGGTGACATTAGACGTAATAGTGTCCCATCTATGGGAGTAAAAATGTCTCATTGTTGGTGTCATTAGGCGTAATAGTGTCCCATTGTTGGTGTCATTAGGAGAAATAGTGTCCCCATTGTTGGTGTCATTAGGCGTTAGGCGTTGTTGGTGTCATTAGGAGAAATAGTGTCCCCATTGTTGACATTAGACGTAATAGTGTCATTAGGAGTAAAAATGTCTATTGTTGGTGTCATTAGGCGTAATAGTGTCCATTGTTTGTCATTAGGAGAAATAGTGTCCTATTGTTGGTGTCATTAGGCGTAATAGTGTCCCATTGTTGGTGTCATTAGGAGAAATAGTGTCCATTGTTGGTGACATAGACGTAATATGTCCCATCTATGTAAAAATGTCTCATTGTTGTGTCATTAGGCGTAATAGTGTCCCATTGTTGGTGTCATTAGGAGAAATAGTGTCCATTGTTGGTGTCATTAGGCGTAATAGTGTCCCATTGTTGGTGTCATTAGAAAATAGTGTCCCCATTGTTGGTGACATTAGACGTAATAGTGTCCCATCTATGGAGTAAAAATGTCTCATTGTTGGTGTCATTAGGCGTAATAGTGTCCCATTGTTGGTGTCATTAGGAGAAATAGTGTCCCCATTGTTGGTGTCATTAGGCGTAATAGTGTCCCCGTTGTTGGTGCCATTAGGAGAAATAGTGTCCCCATTGTTGGTGTCATTAGGAGAAATAGTGTCCCCATTGTTGGTGACATTAGACGTAATAGTGTCCCATCTATGGGAGTAAAAATGTCTCATTGTTGGTGTCATTAGGCGTAATAGTGTCCCATTGTTGGTGTCATTAGGAGAAATAGTGTCCCCATTGTTGGTGTCATTCGGAGAAATAGTGTCCCCGTTGTTGGTGCCATTAGGAGAAATAGTGTCCCCATTGTTGGTGTCATTAGGAGAAATAGTGTCCCCATTGTTGGTGACATTAGACGTAATAGTGTCCCATCTATGGGAGTAAAAATGTCTCATTGTTGGTGTCATTAGGCGTAATAGTGTCCCATTGTTGGTGTCATTAGGAGAAATAGTGTCCCCATTGTTGGTGTCATTAGGAGAAATAGTGTCCCCATTGTTGGTGTCATTAGGAGAAATAGTGTCCCCATTGTTGGTGACATTAGACGTAATAGTGTCCCATCTATGGGAGTAAAAATGTCTCATTGTTGGTGTCATTAGGCGTAATAGTGTCCCATTGTTGGTGTCATTAGGAGAAATAGTGTCCCCATTGTTGGTGTCATTAGGAGAAATAGTGTCCCCATTGTTGGTGACATTAGACGTAATAGTGTCCCATCTATGGGAGTAAAAATGTCTCATTGTTGGTGTCATTAGGCGTAATAGTGTCCCCATTGTTGGTGTCATTAGGAGAAATAGTGTCCCCATTGTTGGTGTCATTAGGAGAAATAGTGTCCCCATTGTAGGTGTCATTAGGAGAAATAGTGTCCCCATTGTTGGTGTCATTAGGAGAAATAGTGTCCCCATTGTTGGTGACATTAGACGTAATAGTGTCCCATCTATGGGAGTAAAAATGTCTCATTGTTGGTGTCATTAGGAGAAATAGTGTCCCCATTGTTGGTGTCATTAGGAGAAATAGTGTCCCCATTGTTGGTGTCATTAGGAGAAATAGTGTCCCCATTGTTGGTGACATTAGACGTAATAGTGTCCCATCTATGGGAGTAAAAATGTCTCATTGTTGGTGTCATTAGGCGTAATAGTGTCCCCATTGTTGGTGTCATTAGGAGAAATAGTGTCCCCATTGTTGGTGTCATTAGGAGAAATAGTGTCCCCATTGTTGGTGACATTAGACGTAATAGTGTCCCATCTATGGGAGTAAAAATGTCTCATTGTTGGTGTCATTAGGCGTAATAGTGTCCCATTGTTGGTGTCATTAGGAGAAATAGTGTCCCCATTGTTGGTGTCATTAGGAGAAATAGTGTCCCCATTGTTGGTGACATTAGACGTAATAGTGTCCCATCTATGGGAGTAAAAATGTCTCATTGTTGGTGTCATTAGGCGTAATAGTGTCCCCATTGTTGGTGTCATTAGGAGAAATAGTGTCCCCATTGTTGGTGTCATTAGGAGAAATAGTGTCCCCATTGTTGGTGACATTAGACGTAATAGTGTCCCATCTATGGGAGTAAAAATGTCTCATTGTTGGTGTCATTAGGCGTAATAGTGTCCCATTGTTGGTGTCATTAGGAGAAATAGTGTCCCCATTGTTGGTGTCATTAGGAGAAATAGTGTCCCCGTTGTAGGTTACATTAGACATAATAGTGTCCCATCTATGGGAGTAAAAATGTCCCATTGTTGGTGTCATTGGTAGAATAGTGTCTTATATTAGTGGGGAGAATATTGCCCCAAGGGCCGAATAAAGGCAAGCAAAGGGCCACATCCGGCCCCTGGGCTGCAGTTTGGAGACCCCTTGTCTTAACCAATAGAAATCCTATTTATGACGATTCTGAAGGTGACAGACATTAGAGGACAGTCTTTGGTCTCGTCGTTTTAGAATGGGGCGATGACCCAACCAATGGCGTAGCCGGGGCTTTTTTTTTTCCCAGCGGGAGGACCTTGGTTCCGACACCCTCAATATTCGGCCAGCAAGTAGAGGTGCCCCATCAACATTTTTCTAGGGGTTCCTGTGATATGCCGTTCTTCCCCTGGATCCACCATCTACAGAACGGGGGAGGGGGGGGGGACTCCGGAAATGTCCCGACCAATCATGGTGCATGGACACAAGACTTACACAGAATTCTTACAAGACAAGGAAGTGAGAAAACAATCGATTTGTACTTTATTTTTGCATCCCAGAGAATGGAGCTCTGGTGTAAACATTCTGCACTCTCCCAACTCGTCCTTCGTATATCGCCGCCAATAGGAAGCGAGCCGATGCAGCGGGTACTGCGCAGCGTCAATTGGCACAATAAACATCCATCATTAAATGTCGCAGGTCGGGGGTCATTGTGTGGCACGCGGGACGTGGAAACCCCTTCAGGAAAAGTGCGTTGTGAGCAGCGGCTGCCCACCATTATCCACTGACTCTAAATCAGAGAGGAATTATTTCTAGTGCAGTTTTGGGGGGGGGGGGGGGGACACTTCTGTGCATTCACTGAACATTTTAATTTAAAGAGCGTAATTGATAGATTAGATACAAAATAGCTCTCAATGTTATCTAAACTGTCCCGGTAACGAAATCCCAACTGTCATCCCACAGAAGGAACAACTTGATCCAGAGGCATCTCTTTAATTAGGCGGTCTCCTAAGGCCTCGCACTCACAGGGGCCCCGTGGCCGCCTAACTTACCCAATGCATTACCCCAGATTTGAGGGACAGGGGAACTTAATGCTCCTGTGCTCAGGCAGCGCTAAGAGCCCTGACTCAGGAGCCGGGGGGCCGCCAGCGTCCCCAACAACCAGTGAATATCAGTGCCACCACCCCTTGTGATGTCAATGACCCCAGCATGCGCTCAGTCGATGATGTCACAAGGGGGCGGTTTCTCCAGGTGGCTCTGGCCCTGCCCCTTAGTTATTAAAGAGCAGGATCTGGGGGCCGCCTTGTTAAAGTGGGCTTCCATATTCCTATAAGCCCCCTGCACACAGAACCCCCCTCCCCCAAACCACCGGCCCGGGTTGTGGGGAAGAGGCCCTTGTCCTTGAATTATTTTTCCCATCATGGGTGCGAGTGGGGAGGCCCCATGTCAAGTTTTGCCTCACAAAGCCAAGAGCCGCCTCTGACTTGATTCTCGGTCTAATCTGTGTGCAGACACATCGGTATCCTTACTGAGTTTTAAGCCGCTCCGGTCACGTGATCCGCGATGTCACCCAGAGAGGCTGAGAGAGAGAGAGAGGGTCTGACAATGGCTGGTAAAGTCAGGAGCAGCGATATCACCCACAGGCTCCCGTTATTGGCGTACCTTCCTCTCCCCTGCAGCGTCACCGTCTGACATGGAGGAGCCGGATCATGTGACCGGACTGGAGTGGGCTGAATATAGGTAAGTGTACAGATCCATCTTACACAGGTTAGTGAGTAAGAGTGTTGGAAGGGGGAAGGAACATGTGTAGTTAGGTGTGCCATGAATTCCTCCTTCCCTCCCTCACCAGGAGTACAGTGAGCCATATATGGAGTACAGTGAGCCACATACTGAGCCATATATAGAGTACAGTGAGCCACATACCGAGCCATATATGGAGTAGAGTGAGCCATATATGGAGTAGAGTGAGCCATGTACTGAGCCATATATTGAGTACAGTGAGCCACATACTGAGCCATATATGGAGTACAGTGAGCCATGTACTGAGCCATATATGGAGTACAGTGAGCCATGTACTGAGCCATATATGGAGTACAGTGAGCCATATTTGGAGTACAGTGAGCCACATACCGAGCCATATTTGGAGTTCAGTGAGCCACATACTGAGCCATATATAGAGCCATATATAGAGTACAGTGAGCCACATACCGAGCCATATATGGAGTACAGTGAGCCACATACCGAGCCATATATGGAGTACAGTGAGCCACATACCGAGCCATATATGGAGTACAGTGAGCCACATACCGAGCCATATATGGAGTACAGTGAGCCATATATGGAGTAGAGTGAGCCATGTACTGAGCCATATATGGAGTACAGTGAGCCACATACCGAGCCATATATGGAGTACAGTGAGCCATATATGGAGTAGAGTGAGCCATGTACTGAGCCATATATGGAGTACAGTGAGCCATATATAGAGTACAGTGAGCCACATACCGAGCCATATTTGGAGTTCAGTGAGCCACATACTGAGCGCAGTGAGCCATGTACCGACAACAGTTTTTTCTGGGCGTTGGGCTTTTACATACTCCATACATGGGACACCCTGCACCCCCTACATGGGACACCCTGCACCCCCTACATGGGACACCCTGCACCCCTTGCCTCTTTCCAGCCTGGACAGGCTGTGTCTCTCCTCTTCAGCCACTTGATGGCGCTGTGCACGTAGAGGATCAGTAGGAATGCAGAGGATGCCAAATCATTTGTTTCCCTTTCTACAGTCACCTGCAAGAGTGCAGTGAGCCATATACTGGGTGCAGTGAGCCATATACTGGGTGCAGTGAGCTATATATTGGCAATTATGTTTTCCTGTTAGGATTGTTCACATTCGGAAGAGATAACAGCATGCACCCCTTGACTCCATTCCAGCATAGACGGGCTGCCTCCCTCCCATTCAGCCACTAGATGGTGCGAGCCACGGGGCCAGAGCCCAAGGGGGGGGGGGGGAGCCACGGGGCCAGAGCCCAAGGGGGGGGGGGGGAGCCACGGGGCCAGAGCCCAAGGGGGGGGGGGAGCCACGGGCCAGAGCCCAAGGGGGGGGGGGAGCCACGGGGCCAGAGCCCAAGGGGGGGGGGGAGCCACGGGGCCAGAGCCCAAGGGGGGGGGGGAGCCAGGGGGCCAGAGCCCAAGGGGGGGGGGAGCCAGGGGGCCAGAGCCCAAGGGGGGGAGGAGCCACGGGGCCAGAGCCCAAGGGGGGGAGGAGCCACGGGGCCAGAGCCCAAGGGGGGGGGAGCCACGGGGCCAGGGGGGGGGGGGGGGGGGGGGGGGAGCCCAAGGGGGGGGGGAGCCACAGCGCGGAGCCGAGCAGAGCGCAGGGCGAGGGCAGAGCGCGGAGAGCCGCAGGGCCAGAGCGCGGAGAGCCGCAGGCCAGAGCGCGGAGAGCCGCAGGGCCAGAGCGCGGAGAGCCGCAGGGCCAGAGCGCGGAGAGCCGCAGGGCCAGAGCGCGGAGAGCCGCAGGGCCAGAGCGCGGAGAGCCGCAGGGCCAGAGCGCGGAGAGCCGCAGGGCCAGAGCGCGGAGAGCCGCAGGGCCAGAGCGCGGAGAGCCACAGGCGGACAACTTATTTTTCCGGGTGTTAGGCTTTTGCACATTCAGAACAGGTAACAGCATTTGTCTGTAGCAGCATTGAGCAGGGTTATTGCCCGCAGGTCCAAGTCATTGAAAAATGTGGCACCCTGCACCCCCTGCCACCCTTCCAGCATAGACAAGCTGCGTGTCTCCCCTTCAGCCACTAGATGGCGCTGTGCATGTAGAGGACCAACAGAAGGAATGCCGGGGATTCCAATTTAATGAACTCCTTTCCTCCCTTACCTGCAGAAGTGCAGTCAGATAGATATGAAAAAAAATTGAGTGTTGGGCGTTGGCAGATATCGGTGGGCACAATTATTTTCGCCGTCAGATTTTGGGGTCCTATTATTAGTCACATTTATCTCCATTGTAAACCACAAAAGTAGAAGTCCTTAATTCTCTGTAGAGAATCTGCTCCAGTGGGGGGAGGGGGGTCCCCGAGTTCATACTCAAAAGTCTGTAACAGCAGCCCATGGGGAGGTCACGCTTCATCCAGCGCGGGGTTCCCGGATCTTGGCTTAGCGTGCTGTACGCACTCCTCGCCGTTCCGCGCTCAGCGGTCCCGGGGGGGGTTTTAGTCAAACTGGTTTATGAAATGTTCTCTGCTTATGACAGACGAATGGTGGAAGCGACCGCGGGAGGCAAAGTCCTCGTTCTCCTCCGTCAGCTGCGTGGTCTCCATCCCGACCGAGGCGAAGGTCGGGGTCACCACATACCGCTCCCCCAGAGAGGGCTTCCGCCTGCAGAGAGAGAACAGGGAGAGATGAGCAACATACAGCGCCGTGGTATACGTCAGAGCTGTATAATAAAAGTGTGTGACTGTGTGGGGGAGGGGACATTAGAGTGTAAGCTCCTCTGTACAGAGACTGATGTGACTGTGGGGGGAGGGGACATTAGAGTGTAAGCTCCTCTGTACAGAGACTGATGTGACTGTGGGGGGAGGGGACATTAGAGTGTAAGCTCCTCTGTACAGAGACTGATGTGACTGTGGGGGGGGGGACATTAGAGTGTAAGCTCCTCTGTACAGAGACTGATGTGACTGTGGGGGGGAGGGGACATTAGAGTGTAAGCTCCTCTGTACAGAGACTGATGTGACTGTGGGGGGGGACATTAGAGTGTAAGCTCCTCTGTACAGAGACTGATGTGACTGTGGGGGGGAAGGGGACATTAGAGTGTAAGCTCCTCTGTACAGAGACTGATTTGACTGTGGGGGGGACGGGGACATTAGAGTGTAAGCTCCTCTGTACAGAGACTGATGTGACTGTGGGGGGCATTAGAGTGTATGCTCCTCTGTACAGAGACTGATGTGACTGTGGGGGGGAGGGGACATTAGAGTGTAAGCTCCTCTGTACAGAGACTGATGTGACTGTGGGGGAGGGGACATTAGAGTGTAAGCTCCTCTATACAGAGACTGATGTGACTGTGGGGGGGAGGGGACATTACAGTGTAAGCTCCTCTGTACAGAGACTGATGTGGGGGGGGGGCACATTAGAGTGTAAGCTCCTCTGTACAGAGACTGATGTGACTGTGGGGGGAGGGGACATTAGAGTGTAAACTCCTCTGTACAGAGACTGATGTGACTGTGGGGGGAGGGGGCATTAGAGTGTAAGCTCCTCTATACAGAGACTGATGTGACTGTGGGGGGGAGGGGACATTAGAGTGTAAGCTCCTCTGTACAGAGACTGATGTGACTGTGGGGGGGAGGGGGCATTACAGTGTAAGCTCCTCTGTACAGAGACTGATGTGACTGTGGGGGGGGAGGGGACATTAGAGTGTAAGCTCCTCTGTACAGAGACTGATGTGACTGTGGGGGGAGGGGGCATTACAGTGTAAGCTCCTCTGTACAGAGACTGATGTGACTGTGGGGGGAGGGGGCATTACAGTGTAAGCTCCTCTGTACAGAGACTGATGTGACTGTGGGGGGGAGGGGACATTAGAGTGTAAGCTCCTCTGGTACAGAGACTGATGTGATTGGCTCAGTGATCTCTGTACAGCACTGCAGTATATGTCAGAGCTATAGAAATGTATATTTGCATAATATAATTTTTATACATGTATTGCACCGTTAGAAGTGTATCTTCTCACTCGGGAACTTCATGAGCCTGCACTCAGAGCTGGTCATGTATTGTTATCAGGAGTTGGAAGCCACACAGTGACTTTTTATATTGTTCCCATCGGTGGCACTAACCTGCAGATAGTTGCAGCCGACTGTCGTATCCAGTCAAAGAAGCTGAAATTTGCAGCCGCCCCTAAGAGACAAAAATAAAATAATCAGCGTCACCAGAGCTGGTCAATTATTGCCGATCCCAGTCCAATCAAGGAACGTTTTATGTCTGGAGGTTCCATGACTACTGAACCGATATCCACCTACCAGAGTGTCCGGTCCCCACACTACGAGGCGAGAGAACCATCCGGGTGAGAGATGTAAGGAGGGACAGGATAACTACACAGGTTATGGTGAGAGGGGACCGACGGGGGGGGGGGGGGCCGTGTGACGGGGGGCCCATGGAACCCAGAGTCCCTTGGAAAGGTTGGGAATCTCTTATTTCAGCTCCCCATGCGCCTCTTATGTCCATCCTGGCACAGGGTGACTGAGAAAATATATCTTGGATTACTTGAAATGGGACAGTAATATCTCCCAGGATAGATGGAAAGACTATTCTTGGTTTGTTTGATTCTGAACTCAACATGTTAGGTGAGAGAGCCGATCACATTGGCCTCTGTACAATGGAGGAGACGGGCCGACTCCTGCTGGAGCTCCTGCTATTGTGAGAAGATGTCCTGTGTTTATACTTATGATAATGCATCATCTCCTGTGTGAAGCTCGGTGACAACAAGTCTGACCTATAATGACATCCTGATTTATCATAACAATGACCAGGAGGGGGCGGAGTCACACCGGCTGCTTTAAGGGATCAGTTAACCACCCGAGAACCGCGCTATTGACAAAAGACGTCAACAGCGCGGCTCTCGGGTGCCAAGTGGACGTCTTTTTAAGTGCATTACCCGCGTGCAGCACTGGAATGGTCCCAAATTTGTATCAAAAGTGTCCGATGTGTCCGCCGCAATATCGCAGTCTCAATAAAAATCGCAGATCGCCGCCATTACTAGTAAAAAAAAAAAAAAAAAAAAAAAAAAAAAACATAATTCTGTTCCCCATTTTGTAGGCGCTATAACTTTTGCGCAAACCAGTCGCTTATTGCGATTTTTTTTTTTTTTTTTTACAAAAATACGTCGGAAAATACGTATCGGCCTTAACTGAGAAAAAAAAAAAAATGGGATATTTATTATAGCAACAAGTAAAAAAATATATATATTTTTTAAATTGTCGTTTTTTTTGTTTATAGCGCAAAAAATAAAAAACTGCAGAGGTGATCAAATACCACCAAAATAAAGCTCTATTTGTGGGGAAAAAAGGACGCCAATTTTGGGAGCCGCGCCGCACGACCGCGCAAATGTCAGTTAAAGCGGCGCAGTGCCGGAAGCTGAAATTTCGCCTGGGCACAAAGGGGGTTTATGTGCCCAGTAAGCAAGTGGTTAATTAGCTCATGTTAATTGATGTTTCTGGTTACAGGTGTATTGTTAGAGTAATACGAGCAGGAGGGGGGGACCTCCTCTTCTACTGCATATAAGACTTGTATTCTGGTTCTAATAAACAGTCCATGTTCAGCAATCACACGAGTATCGTCTTGTTTGTTGTTGTCAGTGGTTGGAATATCTGATATCTATATTCAGACTGGGAGGGAGCGGTATATGACGGAAGCACTCAAGCGGAGTGTGGGACGGACGTTTCATTACAGGGACTAACGCCATCAAAGAGCCCTCATGGGAGGTGTTATTGGGTCCCAAACCCTTACTCCATAGAAATAATGGTTTCCATGCACTGATGAGGCCCAACAAGCCTGAAACATCCGTCTCCAATTTGGAATAAATGTCTCCAAGATTTGCTCTGTAGAACGTCTGTTCCGGATGTAAATTGAGCGGTTGGGGAGTAATGGAACGATTTGCATGACTCCACCCACTGTCCTGAAATGGGGAATAATCCTCTTATATTTGGGATGGAACAAGACCTGAGAATGTCTTCTACTCCAAGAATCTTTACTGTGCTGGGACTGAGCAGGCCCTTCACACCCGACACCATCCGCATTGATCTACATGACATCACCCCAAACACACGCACCCTGCCCCCCCCTGAACACACACGCACCCTGCCTGCCCCTGAACACACACACCCCGCCCCTGAACACACACACCCCGCCCCTGAACACACACACACACACACCCCACCCGTACCTTAAACACACACACACACACCATACCCTAAACATACGCACCCTAAACACACGCACCCCACCCCCCCCCCCCCCCCCGAACACACACACACCCTAAAAACACACACACACCCGTACCCTAAAACACACACACAAACCCCCCCCCCGACCCTAAACACACACACACACACACACACCCCCCCCGAACAAATGCACTCTGCCCCCCCCCCCCTCGAACACACGCACCTTGCCCCCCCCTGAACACACACGCACCCTGCCTGCCCCCCCCCCCCCCCTGAACACACACACATACACCCGTCCCTAAACACACGCACCCGCCCCTGAACACACACACCCCGCCCCTGAACACACACACACACCCCGCCCCTGAACAACACACACACCCCGCCCCTGAACACACACACCCCGCCCCTGAACACACACACCCCGCCCGTACCTTAAACACACACACACCATACCCTAAACATACGCACCCTGCCTGCCCCCCCCCCCCTGAACACACACACATACACCCCGTCCCTAAACACACGCACCCGCCCCTGAACACACACACCCTGCCCCTGAACACACACACACCCCGTCCCTGAACACACACACCCCGCCCCTGAACACACACACCCCACCCCGCCCCTGAACACACACACCCCACCCGTACCTTAAACACACACACACCATACCCTAAACATACGCACCCTAAACACACGCACCCCCCCCCCCCCCCCCCCCCCCCCCCCCCCTGAAAAACACACACACCCTAAAAACACACACCCCGTACCCTAAAACACACACACAACCCCCCCCCCACCCTAAACACACGCACACACACCCCCGAACACACGCACTCTGCCCCCCCCCCCTCGAACACACGTACCCCACCCCAAAATATACGAGTCCCACACGCATCTTGCACCCCAAATACTAATTTTCTGTCCCCCCCTCCATAAGAGAAAATCTTCCTATAAAGACAAAGGAGTGAATGTCTTCGGGAGAATTGTATTCCGGACATGAATCGTCTATTCAGACTCCTCACCATGAGAGCGGCCGGAGCGCCAGACAACGCCGACCCCAGAGACACCCAGAGAATTCCTCCAATTATCATGCAAATCCGTAAAATCACTTCACTATGGAGAGCCGAGCCGCTGAATGGAGGAACTCCGCATAGAATGAGTGATGGAGAGGAAATCCGAGGGAATGTGGAAAGACTCCCCACTACCCCCCCCCCCCTCCCCCCCCCCCCCCCCCCCCCCCCCCCCCCCCCGCCTTACACTGCCCCCCCCCCCATACATTGCCCCCGTGTTCTACACACATTCCGATCTCCGCTACCTTCCGTATATTATCTCTTCCTATGACTGACATTTCCAACGCCAATAAAACTGGAGGCCGCATTATGTAGAATAAACCTAAAACCAGGGGCCACATTGCTTCTACTGGGGGCCACACTACCTAAAGTAGACGTTGAGCTAATCACTAAAATCCTATACAAGTTAAAATAAGATCAGATCATTTTTACTCTTCAGGATTATTAGAAGAAAAATCCCTGGTGATCCCGCCACGGAGATCCTTGCTCAAGGTGCTTCCAGTTGTCAGGTGACAACGCTCTGTCCTTGTCTGCCAATTGTGCTCCTGTGTTGTCACCCCGTCACACGGACATTTGATGGAGAGTACAAGTGGTCATTTCAGCACACAGACACGGCCCACGGCTGTCACCATTAGGAAATCCACCCCGAAAAAAGTCATTCTGCCATCACTGGAGTGCATGGAAACAGGAAGTGGATGTAAAGGGGCCCCAAGAGATCAGCAGCACTAGGATAGGGCCACAAACAAGGAGTGAGGGATGAGGGGCCCAAAAAAAAAAAATCATTGGCCTGGCATAAGACTGCGCAACCTAGAAAATCAACAATCTGATTATATAAAACATTCTGGGGCGACACCTCTGACTCACCTGGGTTCAGACCCGGGCTCACCCTGCCAATGTAGAAGTAGAGAATGACGGCCACCCCGATATTCACCAGAGCGTAGATCCACTGAATGGTAAACATGATGACCATAGAGAGGATGGCCTGCGAGGACGGAGGAGATGAGATGTAACATAATGGAGGACAAAAGATACAATGTAACATATTAAGGAAGAAGGAGATGAAATGTAACAAGTGGAGGAACAGAAGAGGAAGTTTGTGAATTCCCGGAGATCGGCTCACCCCGAGGAAGGACACCCAGTGATTGCACAGCTTGCTGTAGAAGGACGAGGACAGACTCTGGATCTCAAACTCCGGAACCTTCTGCTTCTGGCCGGGATCTGCAGGAGGCAAAAAATCAGTCATTGGAGACACTGAGGTTTGGGGGGACATCTGCCCCTCCCCAGAGGAACCCCAGAAATAATTTCCAGGTCTCAGGAAACACCTACCGAAAATTTCTATCCACAAATCAGTGAGGTACAGATATAATAGAATAACATTCTATGATCAATGAGAAGAATGTCCCTTACATTGGGGATCAGTGAGAAGAATGTCCTTACTTACATGAGAAGAATGTCCCTTACATTGGGATCAGTGAGAAGTGTCCCTTACATTGGTGATCAGGGGGAAGAATGTCCCTTACATTGATCAGTGAGAAGATGTCCCTTCATTGGTGATCAGTGGGAAGAATGTCCCTTACATTGATCAGTGGGAAGAATGTCCCTTACATTGGTGATCAGTGGGAAGAATGTCCCTTACATTGATCAGTGAGAAGATGTCCCTTCATTGGTGATCAGTGAGAATGTCCCTTACATTGGGATCTGAGAAAATGTCCCTTACATTGGTGATCAGTGGGAAGAATGTCCCTTACATTTTTGATCATCAGTGAGAATGTCCCTTACATTGGTGATCAGTGGGAAGAATGTCCCTTACATTGGTGATCAGTGAGAAGAATGTCCCTTACATTGGTGATCAGTGAGAAGAATGTTCCTTACATTGGTGATCAGTGAGAAGAATGTCCCTTACATTGGTGATCAGTGGGAAGAATGTCCCTTACATTGGTGATCAGTGAGAAGAATGTTCCTTACATTGGTGATCAGTGGGAAGAATGTTCCTTACATTGGTGATCAGTGAGAAGAATGTTCCTTACATTGGTGATCAGTGAGAAGAATGTCCCTTACATTGGTGGTCAGGGGGGGAAGAATGTCCCTTACATTGGTGATCAGTGGGGAAGAATGTCCCTTACATTGGTGGTCAGGGGGGGAAGAATGTCCCTTACATTGGTGATCAGTGGGGAAGAATGTCCCTTACATTGGTGGTCAGGGGGGGAAGAATGTCCCTTACATTGGTGGTCAGTGAGAAGAATGTCCCTTACATTGGTGGTCAGGGGGAAGAATGTCCCTTACATTGGTGGTCAGGGGGAAGAATGTCCCTTACATTGGTGGTCAGGGGGAAGAATGTCCCTTACATTGGTGGTCAGGGGGAAGAATGTCCCTTACATTGGTGGTCAGTGGGAAGAATGTCCTTACATTGGTGGTCAGGGGAAGAATGTCCCTTACATTGTGGTCAGGGGGAATGAAATGTCCTTACATTGGTGGTCAGGGGGAAAGAATGTCCCTTACATTGGTGATCAGTGAGAAGAATGTCCTTACATTGGTGATCAGGGGGAGATGTCCCTTACATTGGTGATCAGGGGGAAGAATGTCCCTTACATTGGTGATCAGTGAGAAGAATGTCCCTTACATTGGTGGTCAGTGGGAAGAATGTCCCTTACATTGGTGGTCAGTGGGAAGAATGTCCCTTACATTGGTGGTCAGTGGGAAGAATGTCCCTTACATTGGTGGTCAGGGGGAAGAATGTCCCTTACATTGGTGGTCAGGGGGGACAGCTAAAAAGACCCAATGGTCAGCAGCTGCTGAGTCTGGCCAGTGGTGTTGGCCCCGGAAGGTTTGTAGGCATCATGTTGAAGGTCAATCTAAAGTAAACTGAGATTACTTGCACCTGTACCGCACACCTACCTGCACCGCACTCCTCCAGCAGAGATCAGTGAGAAGAGTGCAGCCTATCAGGAGGAGCAGTGAGAAGAGTGCGGCCTATCAGGAGGAGCAGTGAGAAGAGTGCGGCCTATCAGGAGGAGCAGTGAGAAGAGTGCGGCCTATCAGGAGGAGCAGTGAGAAGAGTGCGGCCTATCAGGAGGAGCAGTGAGAAGAGTGCGGCCTATCAGGAGGATCAGTGAGAAGAGTGCGGCCTATCAGGAGGATCAGTGAGAAGAGTGCGGCCTATCAGGAGGATCAGTGAGAAGAGTGCGGCCTATCAGAGGAGCAGTGAGAAGAGTGCGGCCTATCAGGAGGAGCAGTGAGAAGAGTGCGGCCTATCAGGAGGATCAGTGAGAAGAGTGCGGCCTATCAGGAGGAGCAGTGAGAAGAGTGCGGCCTATCAGGAGGAGCAGTGAGAAGAGTGCGGCCTATCAGGAGGAGCAGTGAGAAGAGTGCGGCCTATCAGGAGGAGCAGTGAGAAGAGTGCGGCCTATCAGAGGAGCAGTGAGAAGAGTGCGGCCTATCAGAGGAGCAGTGAGAAGAGTGCGGCCTATCAGGAGGATCAGTGAGAAGAGTGCGGCCTATCAGGAGGATCAGTGAGAAGAGTGCGGCCTATCAGGAGGAGCAGTGAGAAGAGTGCGGCCTATCAGGAGGAGCAGTGAGAAGAGTGCGGCCTATCAGAGGAGCAGTGAGAAGAGTGCGGCCTATCAGAGGAGCAGCGAGAAGAGTGCGGCCTATCAGGAGGAGCAGTGAGAAGAGTGTGGCCTATCAGGAGGAGCAGTGAGAAGAGTGCGGCCTATCAGGAGGATCAGTGAGAAGAGTGCGGCCTATCAGGAGGAGCAGTGAGAAGAGTGCGGCCTATCAGGAGGAGCAGTGAGAAGAGTGCGGCCTATCAGGAGGAGCAGTGATCCCCCTCAGGAGAAGCTTCTGCAAGGAGCACACAGGTTGGAGCCCCTGGGGCTGGGGACGGAGTGAACCCCTGGATCTCACTCCTGAGGGCCCCTCTAGGGAGGGTCGCTCGCATTGTACAGTTGTATTGGTTCCTCAGAAAAACCTTTAGACAAGATATAAAACAGAACAGACAGACTTACACCACCACCAATCCTACATGCGGCTAAACCTTGCAGCCCGGCTACATACCTTCCCTCTCCTCGGCTCCTGGCTGATGGACCTCTGTGAAGAGCTTCTCCCGATCCTCCGTCCCTTCAACATACTCCTCCTCATCACACATGCATTGCCCTTCTTCTCCCTGGGTGTCCAATGGGCCTTCACCAGCTTCATGGTCTCCCTGGCCCTCATCAGTGGTGCTACCATCCTCCCGGGCCTGGTCAGGTGTGCTCCTGCCCTCATTGGCTGCCTGGTCCGGTGTGCTCCTGCCCTCATTGGCTGCCTGGTCAGGTGTGCTCCTGCCCTCATTGGCTGCCTGGTCCGTATTCCCATAATCTGGGCTATCTGCCGTTTTGGCCACTGCCCCGTTCTCCTCCTCGACTGTCCTGTTTGCCGTAGGACACTCAAGGTCAGTATTCAGCTTTAAGTCCAACTGGAAACTATCTTGCAAGGTCTGCTTGGCGGGTTTCCTGGACTTCATAAGTTTCATGAAATTCTTCTCTTTCTTATCTGGAGTCTTTGTGCCGTTTCTGGACTCTGCGTGGCCCTCCTTGAAGAGCTGGTCCATGTCCTTGGTGAACGCCAGCAAGGTCCCATTTGACCCATAGCTGGTGGACTTGTCAAGGATCAGAGGCTGAGATGGACTGGGTGCCTTGGGGGCGGCTTGGCTGACCTTCTTGTAGCAGCGCTGGAGATTGTAGGTCATGGTCACCGAGAAATAAGAATAATCCACCACGCTGTACGTCAGCATGAAATTGATTGTGACGATCGGCGCCAAGATGTTGACTTGGCCAACGAAGACGAAGGCCATCGTGAGGAGGCCAGTCAGGAAGATGGCCGCCACCGGGGTCTTGTTGGGTCCTCTCTATATGGCAAGAGACAAAAGACAGCAGTCAGAATCGGTAACAAGATCAGATCGGAAATCTTGAGTGTTCTACCCCCCCCCCCCCCCCCAGTTTATAGATAGATTATATGTGTATAAGACGACATTCACTACGTCACCCTCCCCCACTTTGTTACTGGAGAATTATCCAATCACATTTCACGAAAGGTTACGGCAGAACCTGGATCCGTGACAGAGGTGAGATTACCAGACATCTGCACTGCCAAAAGATTTGTTCGTTTTTTAGCCTTTTTCGGAAATTCAAAAATTTCGGAAATTTGAAACTTAATAATTTCAAATTGGAAAATTAGAAATTGGAGGAATTAGAAAATAGCAAATTCGAAATTCGGAAATTCAGAATTCGAAAATCAGAAATTTTTTGAATTTCCGAATAAAAAGCTAAAAAAAAAAAAACAATACTAGACATCTGCACTGCCAAAAGATTTGTCATTTTTTGGCAGTGTATGTCTAGTATTTTAGCTTTTATTCGGAAATTTGCTAATTTTCTATTTCTGAATTTTCAAAGTTCTGATTTTAGAATTCTGAATTTCAAATTTTCCCAATTTGCGAATTTCTAATTTTCCAATTACACAGTCGGCGGGCCTGGGGGGCGCACACAGTCGGCGGGCCTGGGGGGCGCACACAGTCGGCGGGCCTGGGGGGCGCACACAGTCGGCGGGCCTGGGGGGCGCACACAGTCGGCGGGCCTGGGGGGCGCACACAGTCGGCGGGCCTGGGGGGCGCACACAGTCGGCGGGTGGGGGCGCACACAGGGGGGGCTGGGGGGGGCACACACCGGGTGGGGGGGGGCGCACACAGTCGGCGGGCCTGGGGGCGCACACAGTCGGCGGGCCTGGGGGGCGCACACAGTCGGCGGGCCTGGGGGGCGCACACAGTCGGCGGGCCTGGGGGGCGCACACAGTCGGCGGGCCTGGGGGGCGCACACAGTCGGCGGGCCTGGGGGGCGCACACAGTCGGCGGGCCTGGGGGGGCACACACAGTCGGCGGGCCTGGAGGGGCACACACAGTCGGCGGGAGGCGGGGCACACACAGTCGGCGGGAGGCGGGGCACACGAGTTCCCAAGCCCCATCATTGTGTAGTTCTAGGTTATGCAGTCCTTGTATTCCCGGCTCGGCTCTCCATGTTATTATCACACACATTTATCCCGGACAGAGCCGGTTGGCCGGACATTTAGCCGGGACTCTTCCCTTCGGGGGTCATGAGATTTCTCTGATAATCGGGATCTTGGTATGCGGATGAAGGAAGGGCGTTACCAGCCCAGCATCCCCCGGGGCCCGAAACATGTGCTGCATCATGCTGCATTACTGTGTGATACAAAATGTCCATCCCGGGCTGTTCTCCGTCCGCCGATGTCACATGACCAGAGCGATCAATGGGAAAATCTCAGAATGTCCGGTATATCCCGGGGGGGGGGGGGGGGGGGGCGTTATTCCCCCCCCCTCCCCAGATAATCAGCTCACACCCGGCAGACATCTAATCCCGAGATCCGTTCTCACACTAATGAGGAGGAAAATGCAGCCAAATCCATAATCCCGATTATCAGGGGAATAACCGCCAAAGGCCGACACCCCGCCCCGAACCCGAGATCAGCTTAAAGGGGAACTACAGAGAATGGTCAGCGCATCACCCAATGGCATCGCAGATTTCACAGTCTATGAACTTTCTGAGCTGGAAATAAATTTCATATATACGAGGGATCCCCCTAGTGGCTGCTTGTAGGTCGGGCAGTATGGTCAGCCTCTGGGCTGAACTGCCGAGATAAAACAAATCCACCCCCTTGCTGACATCCCCCCTCCAGGCACAAATCCTCCCCCCCCCCCCCGATCAAAACCTCTCTCCCCATATGTCCCCAGCATAACTCCCCCCCCCCCCCCCAACAAAAAATACCTCCCCCTCCTAGCACAAATCCTTGACCCCTTAAATGTCTCCTCAGAGCACAAATCCTCTCCCCCCTCCACTACAAATACTACCCCTCCTAGCTCATATCCTATTCACCTAACCCCCCCTTAAAGCACAAGTCCACCCCCCACTACCTTTACTAGCACAGACCCCACCAAATCCCCCCCCCTCCCAGTTCAAATCCTATTCACCAATCATCCCTCACAGCACAAATCCGCCCCCAACTACCTTTACTAGCACAGACCCCACCAAATCCCCCCTCCCAACTCAAATCCTATTCACCTATCCCCCCCTCACAGCACAAATCCGCCCCCAACTACCTTTACTAGCACAGACCCCACCAAATCCCCCCTCCCAACTCAAATCCTATTCACCTATCCCCCCCTCACAGCACAAATCCGCCCCCAACTACCTTTACTAGCACAGACCCCCCATCACAGCTCAAATCTTATTCACCTATCCCCCCTCACAACACTCCCCCCCCTAAATCACCACTCCTAGCACACCTCCCCAATCTCCTCGTGGTGTCCCACCTCACATGAAACCACAGTGCTCAGGGCAGCTGCCACCTTCTGCCCCACCCCCCTTTCTCCCGGCTCTGCCTATAGAATAGGAGGTGAAAAGGCTTAGGAGGAGGAGGAGGAGGATGATGTGGCCCCTCCTCCTGTACAATCTCTGCACTTCGATTGGCTTCACAACACTTAGAAACACCCCCTAGTGTTATGCAGCGCAGTGATTGGACACCGGCTAACAAAGCAGGGATCTGCCGCCGGCTGTGCATGCGCAGCAATTGTCTTTTTCACAAAACAAAACCTGGAAAATGAAAGCCAATTGGCCGCTACGGACAGGTTGACGTGAGAAGCGTCACTCACTCCGTGTGCCAAGAAGGAGAGGATGGGGATGACCTTCTCCTGCGCGATGCACTGGAGGATTCTGGGAGCGCCGTACAGACCGCCCATGCAGGACGCCAGCGAGGAGATGTAGAGGCCGATGAGGAAGAGGAAGCCCACCAGGGACACCTGCAGGAGGAGGAAGAGGAGGAGACATTGAGAAAAATCTAGACAGTCTGTATGTATGTGGGGTAACCGATAGCAACCAGAATTCGTCTCTCACTGATCTGAGCTGAACTCTGGTTACCAAGGGATACCGCGTCTTCCACACAGCTCTAGAACATGACAACCGCTCTGTTCTCACAACTCAACACCATTCACTGTACAGAGCCAATCAGATATCAGCTTTATTCATCCGAACTACAACTAAGAGGTTATAAATAAATACAAAAATTACTACTTGTAAAGATGTTTTACCCGACATCACAGAATACAGACAAACGTCACAATGTTACTTTCAACTCTTTACTCTATCTCCCGTCTGATCAATGTTTATAAACAATGTTACTTTGTATCTCTCTATCTCCTGTCTGATCAATGTTTATAAACAATGTTACTTTGTATCTCTCTCTCTCCCGTCTGATCAATGTTTATAAACAATGTTACTTTGTATCTCTATCTCCCGTCTGATCAATGTTTATAAACAATGTTACTTTGTATCTCTATCTCCTGTCTGATCAATGTTTATAAACAATGTTAATTTGTATCTCTCTATCTCCTGTCTGATCAATGTTTATAAACAATGTTACTTTGTATCTCTCTATCTCCTGTCTGATCAATGTTTATAAACAATGTTACTTTGTATCTCTCTATCTCCTGTCTGATCAATGTTTATAAACAATGTTACTTTGTATCTCTCCATCTCCTGTCTGATCAATGTTTATAAACAATGTTACTTTGTATCTCTCTATCTCCCGTCTGATCAATGTTTATAAACAATGTTACTTTGTATCTCTCTACCTCCTGTCTGATCAATGTTTATAAACAATGTTACTTTGTATCTCTCTATCTCCTGTCTGATCAATGTTTATAAACAATGTTACTTTGTATCTCTCTATCTCCCGTCTGATCAATGTTTATAAACAATGTTACTTTGTATCTCTCTATCTCCCGTCTGATCAATGTTTATAAACAATGTTACTTTGTATCTCTCTATCTCCCGTCTGATCAATGTTTATAAACAATGTTACTTTGTATCTCTCTATCTCCCGTCTGATCAATGTTTATAAACAATGTTACTTTGTATCTCTCTATCTCCCGTCTGATCAATGTTTATAAACAATGTTACTTTGTATCTCTCTATCTCCCGTCTGATCAATGTTTATAAACAATGTTACTTTGTATCTCTCTATCTCCCGTCTGATCAATGTTTATAAACAATGTTACTTTGTATCTCTCTCTCTCCCGTCTGATCAATGTTTATAAACAATGTTACTTTGTATCTCTCTCTCTCCCGTCTGATCAATGTTTATAAACAATGTTACTTTGTATCTCTATCTCCCGTCTGATCAATGTTTATAAACAATGTTACTTTGTATCTCTATCTCCCGTCTGATCAATGTTTATAAACAATGTTACTTTGTATCTCTATCTCCTGTCTGATCAATGTTTATAAACAATGTTACTTTGTATCTCTCTATCTCCTGTCTGATCAATGTTTATAAACAATGTTACTTTGTATCTCTCTATCTCCTGTCTGATCAATGTTTATAAACAATGTTACTTTGTATCTCTCTATCTCCCGTCTGATCAATGTTTATAAACAATGTTACTTTGTATCTCTCTATCTCCCGTCTGATCAATGTTTATAAACAATGTTACTTTGTATCTCTCTATCTCCCGTCTGATCAATGTTTATAAACAATGTTACTTTGTATCTCTATCTCCCGTCTGATCAATGTTTATAAACAATGTTACTTTGTATCTCTCTATCTCCTGTCTGATCAAGGTTTATAAACAATGTTACTTTGTATCTCTCCATCTCCCGTCTGATCAATGTTTATAAACAATGTTACTTTGTATCTCTCTATCTCCCGTCTGATCAATGTTTATAAACAATGTTACTTTGTACCTCTGGTGTTTATAAACATTGTGTCAGATTGTCCGTTTTTGACAGCAGCAGCTTCTCCGGCGCCTGTATTCACACAGTAACCCCTGGGTGTCGTTTTGACAGTCAGGAATTAGCGGGAAGCAGATGGGCGGGGGGAGGGGTGTACTACACATGCTGATGACTTTGATGAAAATTTTATTTTGCGGTGAGCGTTGGATGCCTCGTGTCCAAAACTGGTCAATTTCTATAAAATGTTTCCTCTCTTGCCCTCCATGTAACGCATACGTGCGACAGCAAACCTGCGTCAATGGGCGGCAGGGCTGAGATCACGCCGACTGTGTCACATGGGTCCTTCACCTATCCTGGGTAAAGGTCGGGTGTACAGGCACCACCGAGGGACAACACCCATTAGTTAAAAGTCCATAAACAGTCCATAGGTGGTCCGGAGGAGAAATAGTCCAAACACGAGGGCAAGTTTTTCATAGAGCATGAGCTGGCTCTGTGTACATGAGCTGCCAGGGTTTCTGAGCATGCGCCGTGGCGCCTCTGGGCATACGCGCTCTTTTCTGATGTGCTCATGTCCACTGGGCATGCTCAGAAACCCTGGTTGCTACACAGCCAAGGCGGCTCCATCAGTCTGCCCAGAGGCGGCACTGGGCATGCTCAGAAACCCTGGCAGCTCCAAAGCCAAGGCGGCTCCATCGACCTGCCCAGAGGCGGCACTGGGCATGTGCAGAAACCCTGGCGGCTCCAAAGCCAAGGCGGCTCCATCGACCTGCCCAGAGGCGACACTGGGCATGCGCAGAAACCCTGGCAGCTCCAAAGCCAAGGCGGCTCCATCGACCTGCCCAGAGGTGGCACTGGGCATGCTCAGAAACCCTGGCAGCTCCAAAGCCAAGGCGGCTCCATCGACCTGCCCAGAGGCGGCACTGGGCATGTGCAGAAGCCCTGGCGGCTCCATCGACCTGCCCAGAGGCGGCACTGGGCATGCGCAGAAACCCTGGCAGCTCCAAAGCCAAGGTGGCTCCATCAACCTGCCCAGAGACGGCACTGGGCATGCTCAGAAACCCTGGCAGCTCCAAAGCCAAGGTGGCTCCATCGACCTGCCCAGAGGCGGCACTGGGCATGCGCAGAAACCCTGGCGGCTCCAAAGCCAAGGCGGCTCCATCGGCCTGCCCAGAGGCGGCACTGGGCATGCGCAGAAACCCTGGCGGCTCCAAAGCCAAGGCGGCTCCATCGACCTGCCCAGAGGCGGCACTGGGCATTCTCAGAAACCCTGGCAGCTCCAAAGCCAAGGCGGCTCCATCGACCTGCCCAGAGGCGGCACTGGGCATGTGCAGAAGCCCTGGCGGCTCCATCGACCAGCCCAGAGGCGGCACTGGGCATGCGCAGAAACCCTGGCAGCTCCAAAGCCAAGGTGGCTCCATCAACCTGCCCAGAGACGGCACTGGGCATGCTCAGAAACCCTGGCAGCTCCAAAGCCAAGGTGGCTCCATCGACCTGCCCAGAGGCGGCACTGGGCATGCGCAGAAACCCTGGCGGCTCCAAAGCCAAGGCGGCTCCATCGGCCTGCCCAGAGGCGGCACTGGGCATGCGCAGAAACCCTGGCGGCTCCAAAGCCAAGGCGGCTCCATCGGCATGCCCAGAGGCGGCATTGGGCATGCGCAGAAACCCTGGCGGCTCCACAGCCAAGGCGGCTCCATCGGCATGCCCAGAGGCGGCATTGGGCATGCGCAGAAACCCTGGCAGCTCCAAAGCCAAGGTGGCTCCATCGGCCATGACACCCCGGCATCTTTTAACCTTTATGAACCCGTTTATGACCTACAAAATGCGAGTGTCCAATTTGTGGCTTGTATTCTTTTACATACAAATTTTCAGTATGAACTTAAGAGTTGCTCTCATTTCTCTTTTTTTTTCCCTTCACCACCTATCCTGGACTATATAAAAAAAAAAAAAAGGAGAACACAGAAAATTGAAAATAAAAGCAGTTTACAAATAATAAAATGAATACACAAAAAAAAAAAAAAAGAAATACCAAAAAACTGAAACAAAATTAAACTATCCAAATATTTACCCACCCCCAAAAAAGTCACCGGAGTGCACTTACCTTCTCAGCAATCATAAACTCATAGCGCAGGAACTCCCGAGCGCAGGTGGCGCCCAATAAGAAGACAAAGACGACGTAGAGGAACCAGCTAGGGGGGGGGGGAAGGTGTGAGAACATTAGAGGAATACAAACTCTGCACATCCGAATCACATGTGGAAACACAACGCCTGCGAGATTCACCCACTGCAGGTCGAGGTTTGGATTTGGAACTTACGAGATGGTGATGGCCGCCAACGACCCGACCGGGATATTGACAGACGGGCGGCGCAGATCTCCGCTCATGTTGAAGCCGGCCATGACACCTGAGGGTGAGAGTACGGAGAAAAGGTCACCAAACTGGCCAATCACCGACATACTCCCTAGCCGTATCAGGTTTATTTTTCTCATTTATACTTCAGATCACACCTGACCGGTGGCCGAGCACTCAGTAGATCGCGCGCCTGACCGGTGGCCGAGCACTCAGTAGATCGCGCGCCTGACCGGTGGCCGAGCACTCAGTAGATCGCGCGCCTGACCGGTGGCCGAGCACTCAGTAGATCGCGCGCCTGACCGGTGGCCGAGCACTCAGTAGATCGCGCGCCTGACCGGTGGCCGAGCACTCAGTAGATCGCGCGCCTGACCGGTGGCCGAGCACTCAGTAGATCGCGCGCCTGACCGGTGGCCGAGCACTCAGTAGATCGCGCGCCTGACCGGTGGCCGAGCACTCAGTAGATCACAGGAGGAGACTAGTAGCCATCTTGCCTGTTTACCAAATATACATAATGCCGGCCAGGCAAGTTGTAAATAATACAGAACAATATTTTGTGTTTTCAGCCAGAAGGTGGAGCTCTCGGCTCCTTTTCATTTTTTTCCTTTGCCTCCTTAGCTGCTTTGTTGTAAAAAAAGAAAGTTATTTAAAGAGCTCAATACCTCAAGCTGAAATTTATTGACGAGCAAAGATGCAGGATCTCCGCCCCCTGCATTTGTCTAAAAGTTTCCTTAGGGAAATACCTGAAATGAGACAATTTCTGTCCTGTCTCTGTAGATAACCAGCAGTGCTCTGGGAAGCCTTTGTCATGTATTGTGTTTTTTTTTTTTGTATTTGAGCATTAAAAAAATAACACAGACCAAAAATGATTTGTTTCCTTTTAAAGTGGTTTAAACTCTAACAAGAGACTTTCGCTGGCAGCTTTTCTCCTTTATCTGACAATAACACACTCTCCGAGAGTTTGTTTAAAATGATGCCTCTAAATCTTTTTCCAGGTATCTTCAGGCCGGTCACGTGACTCCCGGCCGCTCTGCTACTACAATCCAGGGCTACAGTGGAAGGAGCCAAGATCTCCCTCTGACGTCAACTGGGAGTCACATGACCAGCGTGCTAGCCGCTCGGCACCTCCAACTGTAGCCCAGGGATCGCAGAAGGAGAACGTCCGGGAGTCACGTGACCATCGTGCTGGCTGCTTTGCACCTCCCATTGTAGCAGCAGAGAGGCTGGGAGTCACGCGATTGCCATGTTCGCCACTCAACATCTCCCACTGTAGCCTGGGGATTGGATTAGGAGAGCGGCCAGGAGTCACGTGACCACCGCGCTGGCATCTCCCACTGTAGCCCGGGATCGGAGAAGGAGAACGGCCGGGAGTCACGTGACCATCGTGCTGGCTGCTTTGCACCTCCCATTGTAGCAGCAGAGAGGCTGGGAGTCACGCGATTGCCATGCTCGCCACTCAACATCTCCCACTGTAGCCTGGGGATTGGATTAGGAGAGCGGCCAGGAGTCACGTGACCACCGCGCTGGCATCTCCCACTGTAGCCCGGGATCGGAGAAGGAGAACGGCCGGGAGTCACGTGACCATCGTGCTGGCTGCTTTGCACCTCCCATTGTAGCAGCAGAGAGGCTGGGAGTCACGCGATTGCCATGCTCGCCACTCAACATCTCCCACTGTAGCCTGGGGATTGGATTAGGAGAGCGGCCAGGAGTCACGTGACCACCGCGCTGGCATCTCCCATTGTAGCCTGGGGATAAGGAATAGGAGAGCGGCCAGGAGTCACGTGACCACCGCGCTGGCATCTCCCATTGTAGCCTGGGGATAAGGAATAGGAGAGCGGCCAGGAATCACTTAACCACTGTGCTGGCCACTCGGCATCTCCCACTGTAGCCCCGGGGAACCGGAGTAGGAGAGCGGCCAGGAGTCACGCGACCACCATGCTGGCCACTCGGCATCTCCCGAGTGGCCAGCATGGAGTAGGAGAGCAGCCAGGAATCATACACTGTGCTGGCCACTTGGCACCCTCCCCTATAGCTCTGGGAACCGGAGTAGGAGAGCGGCTGGGGGTCGTGTGAACTCAAGAAAAAAAAAAAAGATATTTAGAGGCAACTTTTAAGACACTTATAGAATGAGTTACCGCTGGATAAAGGAGAGGGACTGCCGGGATGTTTTGTAAAGACACTGGTGCTGACAGGCATGGAGGAGGGGGGGGACAGAGACACAGGAGCTGACAGGCAGGGAGAGGGAGGGAGGAGTACAGAGGAGAGCTGTGGATGACAGAGGCAGGCAAGCTGATCACTGTAGTCAGGGCTCAGCAGCCACGATTATCGTGGTCAGCTCACAAAGGGGGACACAGGAAGTGGCGGATCGGCCGGGTTTTGTACAGTATAGAAAGGGGGGCTGATCAGTCAAAACAATCGCCGATTACTCTGGGAACAGGAGCTCTATTATTATTATTATTATTTTTTAGGGTTACAAACACTTCAATTACAAGAGATCTCGGCACACAGCAGCAGATTGGCTCTTCATTTTCATTATGACACACAGAACCCCTCCCCCAGTACCTGTCGCAGCCGGAAAAAATACGCCAAACACAGTGAAGAAAGTTTCTCCGGCAGAGTAATCTGGAAGCGTGTTATTCCGCAGCAATTCCTCCGAATATCCGACAAAGCCGTGTCCTACGGGAGAGAACATTCCCGACACTCAGAGCAACATTGTATCATATATGTATCTCTACAACACATCAGTCTCTGTACAGAGGAGCTTACACTCTAATGCCTGTGCTACCCACTGAGCCATTGTGCAACAACAGATGAATTCTGATTGGCTGCCATGGCCTCTGTGTTGCTCTCTGGCTCGGTCTCCACCCCTCTGGAATGATATAAAAGGAAGTTTTATCAGAGAGTTCTGGGACTTGTCACAGGGAAAGAACTGGCACCAGAGAGAGAACCTCAGCCGGAAGGTGTCAGCCCCGGGACTTTGGTGACACCCTGATAAGGGACACAGCGCCATTCTACTCTCAGAAGTCAGGCCACTATCTCCCCTCCCCCGGGGGGCGCACACAATACTGGCAGCCGCTAATCTCTTCCTCCTCCACCATTTACAGCTCAGGATAATCTCACCGCAGAAACTGAAGGCTGGATCCCGGGGGCCCCTCTCCCTCCATCACCATCCATTTAATGACCGGCCCATTATAATGGCTGGCTCCTCCCAGCCCAGCTCTTCCCCACTGACTTTCCCCCCCTCCACCAGCTCTCCTGGCTCTCCCCCTTGCCCCCCCACCACCAGCTCATCCCCATCACCCCACTACCACTCCCCCCCACCAGCTCTCACCCCCATCCCACTGCCACTTTCCCCACCAGCTTTACCTTCCACCCCACTGCCACTTGCCCCCCACCAGCTCTCGCTGCCATTCTACTGCCACTCCCCCTCAGCTTTCCCTCCAATCCCACTCCTACCAACCAGCTCTCGCCCCCTTTGCCACTCCCCTCCCACCAGCTCTTGCCCCCATCCCACTGCCACTCCCCTACCAGCTCTTGCCCCACCCCACTGCCACTCCCCCACCAGCTCTTGCCCCACCCCACTGCCACCCCCCCCAACCAGCTCTCGCGCCCATCCAACTGCCAATCCCCCCCAACCAACTCTCCCCCCCATCCCACTGTCACTCTCCCCCACCAGCTTTCCCTCCCACCCAACTGCCACTTCCCCCCACCAGCTCTCTCCCCATCCCACTGCCACTCTCCCGCCCCACCAGCTCTCGCCCCATCCCACTGCCACTGCCCCCACCAGCTCTCGCCCCATCCCACTGCCACTGCCCCCACCAGCTCTAACCCCCATCCCATTGCCACTCCCCCCCACCAGATCTTGCCTCCAACCCATTGCCACTCCCCCCCACCAGCTCTCCTAGCCCCCCCATCCCCTGCTCTCCCCCCAACCAGCTCTTGCCCCCTTTGCCACTCCCCTCCCACCAGCTCTTGCCCCCATCCCAGTGCCACTTACTCACCACCAGTTCTCACCCCCTTTTCCACTGCCACCCCCCCCCCACCAGCTCTTGCCCCAACCCACTGCCACTCCCCCACCAGCTCTTGCCCTATCCCACTGCCACTCCCCACACCAGCTCTCGTTTCATCAAATCGGGTTGAAATGGAGTCTGTGGGGGTCGGAAGGAAAGTTACGGCCATCCGATTGTTTGCGGATTCAATCGTTTGGGAATCACACATTGGACGAATATAAAGATTGTGCAGAGATGTAACAATCCGATTGTATGGTGTGTGGCGAGCTTTACACTTTCAGCTGGACCAGATATCAGACGGAGCAGATTATTCACCGGCCCGATCTTCAATGTGTGAATCCCGATCTGTCCAACCCGATTGGCTGAGCGGACGGTGTGGATGTCAGCGGCGGGGATCGCTCTGGAATGGAGAGAAAATAAAAAAGGTTTTCTTTTTTTTTTCCTCATTTGGCGCAGATCTATAATCCCTCTCGCCGCGGCGCTGCGTTTTGTTGGGTGTCGCCGTGCTGCACACCTCCAGCACAGACGGCGATTTGTCCCCTGGATGGCGTCCAGATCGATCGGCGGCGCTCCTCCATGAGGTCATGCTGCATCTATGTCAGATAATTGGAAAAATCTGCAGAAACGTTCTTCCGTCTCAGAGGTGAGCGATTCCACCGACGTGTCAGCGAGGAGCGCCGTACGGTGCAGAGAGCACCTGTGTGCGCTGGGGAGGGGCCTATATACGGTGCAGAGATCACCAGGGGAGGGGCCTATATACGGTGCAGAGATCACCAGGGGAGGGGCCTATATATAGTACTGAGATCACCGGGGGAGGGGCCTATATACAGTGCAGAGAGCACCGGGGGAGGGGCCTATATACAGTGCAGAGAGCACCGGGGGAGGGGCCTATATACAGTGCAGAGAGCACCGGGGGAGGGGCCTATATACAGTACTGAGATCACCAGGGGAGGGGCCTATATACAGTGCAGAGAGCACCGGGGGAGGGGCCTATATACGGTGCAGAGAGCACCTGAATGCACCAGGGGAGGGGGGACTGGACCCGCATCTGCGAGCCAAGCTAGAACCGCACCGGACCCGGCCCAGGGAGCCCAGCCAGAACCGCACAGGACCCGGCTCCAGGACCGCACCGGACCCGGCCCAGGGAGCCCAGCCAGAACCGCACAGGACCCGGCTCCAGGAGCCCAGCCAGAACCGCACAGGACCCGGCTCCAGGAGCCCAGCCAGAACCGCACCGGACCCAGCTCCAGGAACCCCCGCCAGTACCGCACCGGACCCGGCTCCAGGAACCCCCGCCAGTACCGCACCGGACCCGGCTCCAGGAACCCCAGCCAGAACCGCACAGGACCCGGCTCCAGGAGCCCAGCCAGAACCGCACAGGACCCGGCTCCAGGAGCCCAGCCAGAACCGCACAGGACCCGGCTCCAGGAGCCCAGCCAGAACCTCACAGGACCCGGCTCCAGGAGCCCAGCCAGAACCTCACAGGACCCGGCTCCAGGAGCCCAGCCAGAACCGCACAGGACCCGGCTCCAGGAGCCCAGCCAGAACCGCACAGGACCCGGCTCCAGGAGCCCAGCCAGAACCGCACAGGACCCGGCTCCAGGAGCCCAGCCAGAACCTCACAGGACCCGGCTCCAGGAGCCCAGCCAGAACCGCACAGGACCCGGCTCCAGGAGCCCAGCCAGAACCGCACCGGACCCGGCTCCAGGAGCCCAGCCAGAACCGCACCGGACCCGGCTCCAGGAGCCCCCGCCAGAACCGCACAGGACCCGGCTCCAGGAGCCCAGCCAGAACCGCACAGGACCCGGCTCCAGGAGCCCAGCCAGAACCGCACAGGACCCGGCTCCAGGAGCCCCCGCCAGAACCGCACAGGACCCGGCTCCAGGAGCCCCCGCCAGAACCGCACCGGACCCGGCTCCAGGAGCCCCAGCCAGAACCGCACCGGACCCGGCTCCAGGAGCCCAGCCAGAACCGCACCGGACCCGGCTCCAGGAGCCCAGCCAGAACCGCACCGGACCCGGCTCCAGGAGCCCAGCCAGAACCGCACCGGACCCGCTCCAGGAGCCCAGCCAGAACCGCACCGGACCCGGCTCCAGGAGCCCAGCCAGAACCGCACCGGACCCGGCTCCAGGAGCCCAGCCAGAACCGCACCGGACCCGGCTCCAGGAGCCCAGCCAGAACCGCACCGGACCCGGCTCCAGGAGCCCAGCCAGAACCGCACCGGACCCGGCTCCAGGAGCCCAGCCAGAACCGCACAGGACTCGGCTCCAGGAGCCCAGCCAGAACCACACCGGACCTGGCTCCAGGAACCCCCTGCCAGAACCACACTGGACCTGGCTCCAGGAACCCCCGCCAGAACCGCACCGGACCCGGCTCCAGGAACCCCCGCCAGAACTGCACCGGACCCGGCTCCAGGAACCCAGCCAGAACCGCACCGACCCGGCTCCAGGAACCCCCCGCCAGAACCGGCTCCAGGAACCCCCGCCAGAACCGCACCGGACCCGGCTCCAGGAGCCCAGACAGAACCGCACCGGACCCGGCTCCAGGAGCCTAGCCAGAACCGCACAGGACTCGGCTCCAGGAGCCCAGCCAGAACCACACCGGACCTGGCTCCAGGAACCCCCTGCCAGAACCACACTGGACCTGGCTCCAGGAACCCCCGCCAGAACCGCACCGGACCCGGCTCCAGGAACCCAGCCAGAACCGCACCGACCCGGCTCCAGGAGCCCAGCCAGAACTGCACCGGACCTGGCTCCAGGAGCCCAGCCAGAACCGCACCGGAACCGGCTCCAGGAACCCCCTGCCAGAACCACACTGGACCCGGCTCTATGAACCCCGCCAGAACCGCACCGGACCCGGCTCCAGGAACCCCCTGCCAGAACCACACTGGACCCGGCTCTATGAACCCCGCCAGAACCGCACCGGACCCGGCTCCAGGAACCCCCGCCAGAACCGCACCGGACCCGGCTCCAGGAACCCCCGCCAGAACCGGCTCCAGGAACCCCCGCCAGAACCGCACCGGACCCGGCTCCAGGAGCCCAGCCAGAACCGCACTGGACCCGGCTCTCGGAGCCCAGCCAGAGTGTACCGCCCATACCAACCAATCAGAATGCAGCTTTCTGCTATTCACGCCAGGCAAACTAAAGGAAGCTCACACGTGATTGGGCGGTATGGATTATACAATACACGTGTGCTGTACGAGTTCTGTACACAATGTGTGATCAGTGTGCTCTGTATGTGTCGGGAGGGGGAGGGGAGGGGAAGCCATCAGAATGGACACAGAGGACAAATGACAAACATTTCCTTCCTGTGATCGGGGGGCACACCCTGCACTCCCCCGGAGGAAGGCCGATCCCTGCGATCCTCACCCCCCCCCCCCCCCCCCATCCCCCCTCTCCTAATACTAACAACTGGCGGGATCGATATTCCTGGAAATGGTGAGCACACAGATCTGCAATGTATGGGATAGAAGGATTGTGTGGGGGAGGGGAGGGGGGGGGGACCGCACCCGGCAGAGACTCAGCCGGTCCCGGGAAGAAAATTCCGACAACGGCCAAGGAAAGTGATAATCTGGGGAGGAGAGCGCCAAGAACGGGGGGGGGGGGGGGGCGTGAACTCTGCGAGACACAAACAGTGACCTCATCCACAGACCGCTGCCGCCCCCCGCTGGTCACCTGTGTGTAATGCAGCCCCCAGACCCAAAACAGAGAGCCATGAATGACCTCATCCACAGAGGGCTGCCACCCCCCGCTGGTCACCTGTGTGTAATGCAGCCCCCTGACCCAAACCAGAGCCATGAATGACCTCATCCACAGAGCGCTGCCGCCCCCCGCTGGTCACCTGTGTGTAATGCAGCCCCCAGACCCAAAATACACAGAACAACGAGTGACCTCATCCACAGAGCGCTGCCGCCCCCCGCTGGTCATCTGTGTGTAATGCAGCCCCCTGACCCAAACCAGAGCCACGAGTGACCTCATCCACAGAGGGCTGCCGCCCCCCGCTGGTCACCTGTGTGTAATGCAGCCCCCAGACCCAAAACACAGAGAGCCATGAATGACCTCATCCACAGAGCGCTGCCGCCCCCCGCTGGTCACCTGTGTGTAATGCAGCCCCCCTGACCCAAACCAGAGCCACGAGTGACCTCATCCACAGAGCGCTGCCGCCCCCCGCTGGTCACCTGTGTGTAATGCAGCCCCCTGACCCAAACCAGAGCCATGAATGACCTCATCCACAGAGCGCTGCCGCCCCCCGCTGGTCACCTGTGTGTAATGCAGCCCCCCTGACCCAAACCAGAGCCACGAGTGACCTCATCCACAGAGGGCTGCCGCCCCCCGCTGGTCACCTGTGTGTAATGCAGCCCCCTGACCCAAACCAGAGCCACGAGTGACCTCATCCACAGAGCGCTGCCGCCCCCCACTGGTCACTTGTGTGTAATGCAGCCCCCTGACCCAAAACACAGAGAGCCATGAATGACCTCATCCACAGAGCGCTGCCGCCCCCCGCTGGTCACCTGTGTGTAATGCAGCCCCCTGACCCAAACCAGAGCCATGAATGACCTCATCCACAGAGCGCTGCCGCCCCCCGCTGGTCACCTGTGTGTAATGCAGCCCCCCTGACCCAAACCAGAGCCACGAGTGACCTCATCCACAGAGGGCTGCCGCCCCCCGCTGGTCACCTGTGTGTAATGCAGCCCCCTGACCCAAACCAGAGCCACGAGTGACCTCATCCACAGAGCGCTGCCGCCCCCCACTGGTCACTTGTGTGTAATGCAGCCCCCTGACCCAAAACACAGAGAGCCATGAATGACCTCATCCACAGAGCGCTGCCGCCCCCCGCTGGTCACCTGTGTGCAATGCAGCCCCCTGACCCAAAATACACAGAGCCACGAGTGACCTCATCCACAGAGCGCTGCCGCCCCCCGCTGGTCACCTGTGTGTAATGCAGCCCCCTGACCCAAAATACACAGAGCCACGAGTGACCTCATCCACAGAGCGCTGCCGCCCCCCGCTGGTCACCTGTGTGTAATGCAGCCCCCTGACCCAAACCAGAGCCATGAATGACCTCATCCACAGAGCGCTGCCGCCCCCCGCTGGTCACCTGTGTGTAATGCAGCCCCCCTGACCCAAACCAGAGCCACGAGTGACCTCATCCACAGAGGGCTGCCGCCCCCCGCTGGTCACCTGTGTGTAATGCAGCCCCCTGACCCAAACCAGAGCCACGAGTGACCTCATCCACAGAGCGCTGCCGCCCCCCACTGGTCACTTGTGTGTAATGCAGCCCCCTGACCCAAAACACAGAGAGCCATGAATGACCTCATCCACAGAGCGCTGCCGCCCCCCGCTGGTCACCTGTGTGTAATGCAGCCCCCTGACCCAAACCAGAGCCATGAATGACCTCATCCACAGAGCGCTGCCGCCCCCCGCTGGTCACCTGTGTGTAATGCAGCCCCCCTGACCCAAACCAGAGCCACGAGTGACCTCATCCACAGAGGGCTGCCGCCCCCCGCTGGTCACCTGTGTGTAATGCAGCCCCCTGACCCAAACCAGAGCCACGAGTGACCTCATCCACAGAGCGCTGCCGCCCCCCCCCCACTGGTCACTTGTGTGTAATGCAGCCCCCTGACCCAAAACACAGAGAGCCATGAATGACCTCATCCACAGAGCGCTGCCGCCCCCCGCTGGTCACCTGTGTGCAATGCAGCCCCCTGACCCAAAATACACAGAGCCACGAGTGACCTCATCCACAGAGCGCTGCCGCCCCCCGCTGGTCACCTGTGTGTAATGCAGCCCCCTGACCCAAAATACACAGAGCCACGAGTGACCTCATCCACAGAGCGCTGCCGCCCCCCGCTGGTCACCTGTGTGTAATGCAGCACCCAGACCCAAAACAGAGAGCCACGAGTGACCTCATCCACAGAGCGCTGCCGCCCCCCGCTGGTCACCTGTGTGTAATGCAGCCCCCAGACCCAAAACAGAGAGCCATGAATGACCTCATCCACAGAGGGCTGCCACCCCCCGCTGGTCATCTGTGTGTAATGCAGCCCCCAGACCCAAAATACACAGAGCCACGAGTGACCTCATCCACAGAGCGCTGCCGCCCCCCGCTGGTCACCTGTGTGTAATGCAGCCCCCAGACCCAAAACAGAGAGCCATGAATGACCTCATCCACAGAGCGCTGCCGCCCCCCGCTGGTCACCTGTGTGTAATGCAGCCCCCCTGACCCAAACCAGAGCCATGAATGACCTCATCCACAGAGCGCTGCCGCCCCCCGCTGGTCACCTGTGTGTAATGCAGCCCCCCTGACCCAAACCAGAGCCACGAGTGACCTCATCCACAGAGGGCTGCCGCCCCCCGCTGGTCACCTGTGTGTAATGCAGCCCCCTGACCCAAACCAGAGCCACGAGTGACCTCATCCACAGAGCGCTGCCGCCCCCCCCACTGGTCACTTGTGTGTAATGCAGCCCCCTGACCCAAAACACAGAGAGCCATGAATGACCTCATCCACAGAGCGCTGCCGCCCCCCGCTGGTCACCTGTGTGCAATGCAGCCCCCTGACCCAAAATACACAGAGCCACGAGTGACCTCATCCACAGAGCGCTGCCGCCCCCCGCTGGTCACCTGTGTGTAATGCAGCCCCCTGACCCAAAATACACAGAGCCACGAGTGACCTCATCCACAGAGCGCTGCCGCCCCCCGCTGGTCACCTGTGTGTAATGCAGCACCCAGACCCAAAACAGAGAGCCACGAGTGACCTCATCCACAGAGCGCTGCCGCCCCCCGCTGGTCACCTGTGTGTAATGCAGCCCCCAGACCCAAAACAGAGAGCCATGAATGACCTCATCCACAGAGGGCTGCCACCCCCCGCTGGTCATCTGTGTGTAATGCAGCCCCCAGACCCAAAATACACAGAGCCACGAGTGACCTCATCCACAGAGCGCTGCCGCCCCCCGCTGGTCACCTGTGTGTAATGCAGCCCCCAGACCCAAAACAGAGAGCCATGAATGACCTCATCCACAGAGCGCTGCCGCCCCCCGCTGGTCACCTGTGTGTAATGCAGCCCCCCTGACCCAAACCAGAGCCATGAATGACCTCATCCACAGAGCGCTGCCGCCCCCCGCTGGTCACCTGTGTGTAATGCAGCCCCCCTGACCCAAACCAGAGCCATGAATGACCTCATCCACAGAGGGCTGCCACCCCCCGCTGGTCACCTGTGTGTAATGCAGCCCCCAGACCCAAAACAGAGAGCCACGAGTGACCTCATCCACAGAGCGCTGCCGCCCCCCGCTGGTCACCTGTGTGTAATGCAGCCCCCTGACCCAAACCAGAGCCACGAGTGACCTCATCCACAGAGGGCTGCCGCCCCCCGCTGGTCACCTGTGTGTAATGCAGCCCCCTGACCCAAACCAGAGCCACGAGTGACCTCATCCACAGAGCGCTGCCGCCCCCCACTGGTCACCTGTGTGTAATGCAGCCCCCTGACCCAAAATACACAGAGCCACGAGTGACCTCATCCACAGAGCGCTGCCGCCCCCCCGCTGGTCACCTGTGTGTAATGCAGCCCCCTGACCCAAACCAGAGCCACGAGTGACCTCATCCACAGAGCGCTGCCGCACCCCGCTGGTCACCTGTGTGTAATGCAGCCCCCTGACCCAAAATACACAGAGCCATGAATGACCTCATCCACAGAGCGCTGCCGCCCCCCGCTGGTCACCTGTGTGTAATGCAGCCCCCAGACCCAAAATACACAGAGCCACGAGTGACCTTATCCACAGAGCGCTGCCGGCCCCCGCTGGTCACCTGTGTGTAATGCAGCCCCCTGACCCAAAATACAGAGAGATATGAATGACCTCATCCACAGAGCGCTGCCGCACCCCACTGGTCACCGGTGTGTAATGCAGCCCCCAGACCCAAAATACACAGAGCCACGAGTGACCTTATCCACAGAGCGCTGCAGCACCCCACTGGTCACCGGTGTGTAATGCAGCCCCCTGACCCAAAATACACAGAGCCACGAGTGACCTCATCCACAGAGCGCTGCCGCCCCCCGCTGGTCACCTGTGTGTAATGCAGCCCCCTGACCCAAAACACAGAGAGCCATGAATGACCTCATCCACAGAGCGCTGCCGCCCCCCGCTGGTCACCTGTGTGTAATGCAGCCCCCTGACCCAAAACACAGAGAGCCATGAATGACCTCATCCACAGAGCGCTGCCGCCCCCCGCTGGTCACCTGTGTGTAATGCAGCCCCCCTGACCCAAACCAGAGCCATGAATGACCTCATCCACAGAGCGCTGCCGCCCCCCGCTGGTCACCTGTGTGTAATGCAGCCCCCCTGACCCAAACCAGAGCCACGAGTGACCTCATCCACAGAGCGCTGCCGCCCCCCACTGGTCACTTGTGTGTAATGCAGCCCCCTGACCCAAAACACAGAGAGCCATGAATGACCTCATCCACAGAGCGCTGCCGCCCCCCGCTGGTCACCTGTGTGCAATGCAGCCCCCTGACCCAAAATACACAGAGCCACGAGTGACCTCATCCACAGAGCGCTGCCGCCCCCCGCTGGTCACCTGTGTGTAATGCAGCCCCCTGACCCAAAATACACAGAGCCACGAGTGACCTCATCCACAGAGCGCTGCCGCCCCCTGCTGGTCACCTGTGTGTAATGCAGCCCCCAGACCCAAAACAGAGAGCCACGAGTGACCTCATCCACAGAGCGCTGCCGCCCCCCGCTGGTCACCTGTGTGTAATGCAGCCCCCAGACCCAAAACAGAGAGCCATGAATGACCTCATCCACAGAGGGCTGCCACCCCCCGCTGGTCATCTGTGTGTAATGCAGCCCCCAGACCCAAAATACACAGAGCCACGAGTGACCTCATCCACAGAGCGCTGCCGCCCCCCGCTGGTCACCTGTGTGTAATGCAGCCCCCAGACCCAAAACAGAGAGCCATGAATGACCTCATCCACAGAGCGCTGCCGCCCCCCGCTGGTCACCTGTGTGTAATGCAGCCCCCCTGACCCAAATCAGAGCCATGAATGACCTCATCCACAGAGCGCTGCCGCCCCCCGCTGGTCACCTGTGTGTAATGCAGCCCCCCTGACCCAAACCAGAGCCATGAATGACCTCATCCACAGAGGGCTGCCACCCCCCGCTGGTCACCTGTGTGTAATGCAGCCCCCAGACCCAAAACAGAGAGCCACGAGTGACCTCATCCACAGAGCGCTGCCGCCCCCCGCTGGTCACCTGTGTGTAATGCAGCCCCCTGACCCAAACCAGAGCCACGAGTGACCTCATCCACAGAGGGCTGCCGCCCCCCGCTGGTCACCTGTGTGTAATGCAGCCCCCTGACCCAAACCAGAGCCACGAGTGACCTCATCCACAGAGCGCTGCCGCCCCCCACTGGTCACTTGTGTGTAATGCAGCCCCCTGACCCAAAACACAGAGAGCCATGAATGACCTCATCCACAGAGCGCTGCCGCCCCCCGCTGGTCACCTGTGTGTAATGCAGCCCCCTGACCCAAACCAGAGCCACGAGTGACCTCATCCACAGAGCGCTGCCGCACCCCGCTGGTCACCTGTGTGTAATGCAGCCCCCTGACCCAAAATACACAGAGCCACGAGTGACCTCATCCACAGAGCGCTGCCGCCCCCCGCTGGTCACCTGTGTGTAATGCAGCCCCCTGACCCAAACCAGAGCCACGAGTGACCTCATCCACAGAGCGCTGCCGCACCCCGCTGGTCACCTGTGTGTAATGCAGCCCCCTGACCCAAAATACACAGAGCCATGAATGACCTCATCCACAGAGCGCTGCCGCCCCCCGCTGGTCACCTGTGTGTAATGCAGCCCCCAGACCCAAAATACACAGAGCCACGAGTGACCTTATCCACAGAGCGCTGCCGGCCCCCGCTGGTCACCTGTGTGTAATGCAGCCCCCTGACCCAAAATACAGAGAGATATGAATGACCTCATCCACAGAGCGCTGCCGCACCCCACTGGTCACCGGTGTGTAATGCAGCCCCCAGACCCAAAATACACAGAGCCACGAGTGACCTTATCCACAGAGCGCTGCAGCACCCCACTGGTCACCGGTGTGTAATGCAGCCCCCTGACCCAAAATACACAGAGCCACGAGTGACCTCATCCACAGAGCGCTGCCGCCCCCCGCTGGTCACCTGTGTGTAATGCAGCCCCCTGACCCAAAACACAGAGAGCCATGAATGACCTCATCCACAGAGCGCTGCCGCCCCCCGCTGGTCACCTGTGTGTAATGCAGCCCCCTGACCCAAAATACACAGAGCCACGAGTGACCTCATCCACAGAGCGCTGCCGCCCCCCGCTGGTCACCTGTGTGTAATGCAGCCCCCTGACCCAAAATACACAGAGCCACGAGTGACCTCATCCACAGAGCGCTGCCGCCCCCCGCTGGTCACCTGTGTGTAATGCAGCCCCCTGACCCAAAATACACAGAGCCACGAGTGACCTCATCCACAGAGCGCTGCCGCCCCCCGCTGGTCACCTGTGTGTAATGCAGCCCCCTGACCCAAAATACACAGAGCCACGAGTGACCTCATCCACAGAGCGCTGCCGCCCCCCGCTGGTCACCTGTGTGTAATGCAGCCCCCTGACCCAAAATACACAGAGCCACGAGTGACCTCATCCACAGAGCGCTGCCGCCCCCCGCTGGTCACCTGTGTGTAATGCAGCCCCCAGACCCAAAACAGAGAGCCACGAGTGACCTCATCCACAGAGCGCTGCCGCCCCCCGCTGGTCACCTGTGTGTAATGCAGCCCCCAGACCCAAAACAGAGAGCCATGAATGACCTCATCCACAGAGGGCTGCCACCCCCCGCTGGTCATCTGTGTGTAATGCAGCCCCCAGACCCAAAATACACAGAGCCACGAGTGACCTCATCCACAGAGCGCTGCCGCCCCCCGCTGGTCACCTGTGTGTAATGCAGCCCCCAGACCCAAAACAGAGAGCCATGAATGACCTCATCCACAGAGCGCTGCCGCCCCCCGCTGGTCACCTGTGTGTAATGCAGCCCCCCTGACCCAAACCAGAGCCATGAATGACCTCATCCACAGAGCGCTGCCGCCCCCCGCTGGTCACCTGTGTGTAATGCAGCCCCCTGACCCAAACCAGAGCCATGAATGACCTCATCCACAGAGGGCTGCCACCCCCCGCTGGTCACCTGTGTGTAATGCAGCCCCCAGACCCAAAACAGAGAGCCACGAGTGACCTCATCCACAGAGCGCTGCCGCCCCCCGCTGGTCACCTGTGTGTAATGCAGCCCCTGACCCAAACCAGAGCCACGAGTGACCTCATCCACAGAGGGCTGCCGCCCCCCGCTGGTCACCTGTGTGTAATGCAGCCCCCTGACCCAAACCAGAGCCACGAGTGACCTCATCCACAGAGCGCTGCCGCCCCCCACTGGTCACTTGTGTGTAATGCAGCCCCCTGACCCAAAACACAGAGAGCCATGAATGACCTCATCCACAGAGCGCTGCCGCCCCCCGCTGGTCACCTGTGTGTAATGCAGCCCCCTGACCCAAACCAGAGCCACGAGTGACCTCATCCACAGAGCGCTGCCGCCCCCCCGCTGGTCACCTGTGTGTAATGCAGCCCCCTGACCCAAAACAGAGCCATGAATAACCTCATCCACAGAGCGCTGCCGCCCCCCGCTGGTCATCTGTGTGTAATGCAGCCCCCTGACCCAAACCAGAGCCATAAATGACCTCATCCACAGAGCGCTGCCGCCCCCCGCTGGTCACCTGTGTGTAATGCAGCCCCCAGACCCAAAACAGAGCCATGAATAACCTCATCCACAGAGCGCTGCCGCCCCCCGCTGGTCATCTGTGTGTAATGCAGCCCCCTGACCCAAACCAGAGCCATAAATGACCTCATCCACAGAGCGCTGCCGCCCCCCGCTGGTCACCTGTGTGTAATGCAGCCCCCTGACCCAAAACACAGAGAGGCACGAGTGACCTCATCCACAGAGCGCTGCCGCCCCCCGCTGGTCATCTGTGTGTAATGCAGCCCCCTGACCCAAACCAGAGCCACGAGTGACCTCATCCACAGAGGGCTGCCGCCCCCCGCTGGTCACCTGTGTGTAATGCAGCCCCCTGACCCAAACCAGAGCCACGAGTGACCTCATCCACAGAGCGCTGCCGCCCCCCGCTGGTCACCTGTGTGTAATGCAGCCCCCTGACCCAAAACACAGAGAGCCATGAATGACCTCATCCACAGAGCGCTGCCGCCCCCCGCTGGTCACCTGTGTTTAATGCAGCCCCCTGACCCAAACCAGAGCCACGAGTGACCTCATCCACAGAGCGCTGCCGCACCCCGCTGGTCACCTGTGTGTAATGCAGCCCCCAGACCGAAAATACACAGAGCCACGAGTGACCTTACCCACAGAGCGCTGCCGGCCCCCGCTGGTCACCTGTGTGTAATGCAGCCCCCTGACCCAAAATACAGAGAGATATGAATGACCTCATCCACAGAGCGCTGCCGCACCCCACTGGTCACCGGTGTGTAATGCAGCCCCCAGACCCAAAATACACAGAGCCACGAGTGACCTCATCCACAGAGCGCTGCCGCCCCCTGCTGGTCACCTGTGTGTAATGCAGCCCCCCTGACCCAAAACACAGAGAGCCATGAATGACCTCATCCACAGAGAGCTGCCGCTCCCCGCTGGTCACCTGTGTGTAATGCAGCCCCCTGACCCAAAATACACAGAGCCATGAATGACCTCATCCACAGAGCGCTGCCGCCCCCGCTGGTCATCTGTGTGTAATGCAGCCCCCCTGACCCAAACCAGAGCCACGAGTGACCTCATCCACAGAGCGCTGCCGCCCCCCCGCTGGTCACCTGTGTGTAATGCAGCCCCCTGACCCAAAACAGAGCCATGAATAACCTCATCCACAGAAGGCTGCCGCCCCCCGCTGGTCATCTGTGTGTAATGCAGCACTTCAACCTAAACTACTGAGTTAAAAAAAAAAAAAAATCTGCTGCCCCCTATTGGTCATTTGTGTGTAATGCAGCCCTGCAACACAAAACATTGAGACCCATGGATGACCTCATTCATAGAGCACTGCCTCCTTCTGCTGGTCACCTGTGTGTAGTGCAGCATCACCCTCTGCTGGTCACTTGTGTGAAATACAGTGCCCCAACCCAGACCAATGGGATTCCAGCAATCAGAAAACGCAGGCAAGAATGCAAGAGAGCACACAAGTAAAAGTGCAAGAGAGAGAACAGGTAAGAATGCAAGAGTGCAGGTACGAGAAAATTCAGGAATGAAAACATGAAAGTAACAATGCGAGAAAAAATAATAATAAATAGAACAAAAGAGAGAGCAAGGGCACAGACAATAGACAAAAAGAGAGAGAGAGCGAGAGCAAAGAGCGAGCGAGAGCAAAGAGAGCGAGCGCAAAGAGCGAGCGAGCGAGCGCAAAGAGAGCGAGCGAGCGAGCGAGAGCAAAGAGAGCGAGCGAGCGAGAGCAAAGAGAGCGAGCGAGCGAGAGCAAAGAGAGCGAGAGCGAAGAGAGGGCAACAGCGAAGAGAGCGCAAGAGCGAAACGAGCAAAGAGAGAGCGAGCGAGAGCAAAGAGAGAGCGAGCGAGAGCAAAGAGAGAGAGAGCGAGAGCAAAGAGAGAGAGAGCGAGAGCAAAGAGAGAGCGAGCGAGAGCAAAGAGAGCGAGCGAGAGCAAAGAGAGCGAGCGAGAGCAAAGAGAGCGAGCGAGAGCAAAGAGAGCGAGCGAGAGCAAAGAGAGCGAGCGAGAGCAAAGAGAGCGAGCGAGAGCAAAGAGAGCGAGCGAGAGCAAAGAGCGCGCGAGCAAAGAGAGAGAGGGCTAAAGTAAACACATGAGACGGAGCAAGAACATTTTATGCAATTAAGCAAAAGAGAGCAAAGCATATGAGATCCCTAGCAAGAGAGAGCGTGCAGGAAAAAACGCAAGAGAGCACACATAGCAAGAGCGCAGCTAAGCACACAAGAGGGAGCATGCAGGTAAGAGTGATCAGAGAGTGCAGAGTGTGTGAGAGAGCACAACAATGTAAGATATGGACAAAAGCACAATAAAGTGTGCAGGTAAGAGCGCACCCCCCCCAATAAACACAACTACATACAAAAATGCCCCAAGGACGCTGCTCGGGGGTTCTGCTCGCTGCACTCATTGGGTACCTGGATCCAGGTGGGAGAAGGAGCCAATCACGAAGTCCAGGGTGGAGACGGCCAATAGGAAGAGGAGCAGCAGCTGCAGCCGAATGATCCACTTGACTCCGGCCAGGTTGATGCCGAGTAATCCCAGGAGCACAGCCAGCGAGATTCCGCGCACCGCCCAGGTACTCTGCAGGTGGAGGAGGTCGGAGATGGACTCTGCGAAGCCGGTGATGTACATGGCGCCTGCAACACACTGAGACACAGAGATTGTACAATCGTCCTCCAATCTACACAGCTCTGTACTGCGAGGGGCTTCCTGACTGGATACAAATTGTATGGAGAAGAGCGGAGCCGCCTCCGCTTTGTATTTCCCCAAAAACCCACATGCCAGGCTGCCACTGCTCATCTCTCCTTCTGAAAATACTAGTTGCCCGGCTCCCACGATGGTCATCTGGTTTCAATGTTTTTGGGGTCACTAACAATGGCGGTTGGTGCTCCAGCCAGGGGGAGGGGGGGCCTCAGGCTCTAATCATGTGCTTAAAAAAAAAAATTAAAAATAAACACCTGCATGGAGATTAGCGGCCAGACGCATGGATTTGGGGGGGGGGGGGGGGGGAGACCCTGCGCCCCTTCTGGAGTGGCCGCCACTAATCCAAAGAAGCGTGTAGATCAGAAAATACAAGTTCATCTGCTGCATGCATGCTTGTTCCAGATCAAAGTCAGCCAGGCAACTAGCATTTTCAAAAGCAGGTCCGCAATGGCAGCTTCTATGTTTCTCGTAGTAAAGTTCACTTTAAATTGTATCTAAACCCCAAAACAAAAAGCCAGATGCAGCTAGGGGCAGAGAGCCCGGTGCTGCCAGGGGCAAGGAGCCTGTGCTGCCAGGAGCACACAGAGCGGCCCGGTGCCCTCAGGAGCACAGAGCCCGAAGCAACCAGGCACACAGAGCCCGTTCCCTCAGGAGCACAGAGCCAGGTGCGGCCAGGAGCACAGAGCCAGGTGCGGCCAGGAGCACAGAGCCAGGTGCGGCCAGGAGCACAAAGCCTGGAGCAACCAGGAGCACAAAGCCTGGAGCAACCAGGAGCACAGAGCCCGGTACCCTCAGTAGCACAGAGCCCGTGCCCTCAGGCGCACAGAGCCCGGAGCAACCAGGAGCACAGAGCCCGGAGCAACCAGGAGCACAGAGCCCGGAGCAACCAGGAGCACAGAGCCCGGAGCAACCAGGAGCACAGAGCCCGGAGCAACCAGGAGCACAGAGCCCGGAGCAACCAGGAGCACAGAGCCCGGAGCAACCAGGAGCACAGAGCCCGGAGCAACCAGGAGCACAGAGCCCGGAGCAACCAGGAGCACAGAGCCCGGAGCAACCAGGAGCACAGGGCCCGGAGCAACCAGGAGCACAGAGCCCGGAGCAACCAGGAGCACAGAGCCCGGAGCAACCAGGAGCACAGAGCCCGGAGCAACCAGGAGCACAGAGCCCGGAGCAACCAGGAACACAGAGCCCGGAGCAACCAGGAATACAGAGCCCGGAGCAACCAGGAGCACAGAGCCCGGAGCAACCAGGAGCACAGAGCCCGGAGCAACCAGGAGCACAGAGCCCGGTAACCTCAGTAGCACAGAGCCCGGTGCAGCCAGGCGCCAGGAGCACAGAGCACGCTGTATGGAAAGTCTTATTTTATGTTTTTCTTCCGATGTTTTAGGATGATGGCGGAGATGAAGTCACATGACACAGAAGATTTACACAATAATTTCTTCCCCTCACCTGGCCGAATATGTAGAGGAGTCCCACCGTTCCTCCAACCTTCCCCCCCAGGACGGTGGAGATCATGGAGTATACACCGCCATTGCCTATGCTGCACCGCTCACACACGCCGATTCCCGACAACACCGTCACCAGCGCCACCAGGATGACGAAGGACACCAGGAAGATGCCGAGGAGGATGCCGGTGTTACCCTGCGAGGAGAACGGGTCAGAAATGACACAGAATAAAGAGAGAAATGTCATTACAGATCTGATCCGGAACTTTCTTCTGATGAGGATAAAAATATTAAAACACAAATAAATACAACTATAAATATTTACAATGTTATCCCGTGTGATTTCTTGTGGTGCCATTACAGTGACATCTACAGGCTGAGATCGGGTATTACAATAGAAAATCTCAGGACACTTTATTGGATCCACGTCTCTGTGGCTCGGACCTCCCGCCGTCTCCAGACTGGCCGAGGTCCAACATAGAGCTGGACATCTTGGAGAATCCCCCCCCCCCCCCCATACTGGATGATTCATATTCCGCATTTATTTGTGGACAGCATTTCATCCTGAAAACCTCATTCAGCCTCATCACAAAGGAGTTCTATTGGACGGAGATCTGGCGACTTTGTGCCCAATGAGAGCACACGAGATGAGGGTCACTGTGGGACCAGCCGGAATAGATTGCCACATACACAGGTAGACTGCGACACGGTTATGTGGCATAGAAAGTGTACAGCGCCACCACATGGTAGGGCAGAGGACATCTTGTGGAGAAGAAGAGGTACTGTAGGCAACGGCTCCAAAATTAAGACTTGGAGGCAAAGTTAAAAATGTAGCCCAGAGTTGGCAAATCAGCATTGCTCCACCTGTCAGGGGTGGCACAGTGGACCTCAGAGGCGCCACAGGGGTATCAGTCCTCAGAGGCACTACAGCATCATCACACCTTGGGACAGTACAGGGGTGTCAGTCCTCAGGAGGGGCACAGGGGTGTCGGACCTCAGGAGGGGCACAGGGGTATCGGACCTTGGGACAGTACAGGGGTGTCAGTTCTCAGGCAGGGCACAGGGGTATCTCTCCTCAGGCGGGGCACAGGGGTATCGGACCTTGGGAAAGTACAGGGGTGTCAGTCCTCAGGCGGGGCACAGGGGTATCGGACCTTGGGACAGTACAGGGGTATCTCTCCTCAGGCGGGGCACAGGGGTATCGGACCTTGGGAAAGTACAGGGGTGTCAGTCCTCAGGCGGGGCACAGGGGTATCGGACCTCAGGAGGGGCACAGGGGTATCGGACCTCAGGAGGGGCACAGGGGTATCGGACCTCAGGAGGGGCACAGGGGTATCGGACCTCAGGAGGGGCACAGGGGTATCGGACCTCAGGAGGGGCACAGGGGTATCGGACCTCAGGAGGGGCACAGGGGTATCGGACCTCAGGAGGGGCACAGGGGTATCGGACCTCAGGAGGGGCACAGGGGTGTCGGACCTCAGGAGGGGCACAGGGGTGTCGGACCTCAGGAGGGGCACAGGGGTGTCGGACCTCAGGAGGGGCACAGGGGTGTCGGACCTCGGGACAGTACAGGGGTGTCGGACCTCGGGACAGTACAGGGGTGTCGGACCTCGGGACAGTACAGGGGTGTCGGACCTTGGGACAGTACAGGGGTGTCGGACCTTGGGACAGTACAGGGGTGTCGGACCTTGGGACAGTACAGGGGTGTCGGACCTTGGGACAGTACAGGGGTGTCGGACCTTGGGACAGTACAGGGGTGTCGGACCTTGGGACAGTACAGGGGTGTCGGACCTTGGGACAGTACAGGGGTGTCAGTCCTCAGGAGGGGCACAGGGGTTTCGGACCTCAGGAGGGGCACAGGGGTTTCGGACCTCAGGAGGGGCACAGGGGTATCTGTCCTTTAGAGGCACCACAGCGGTATGGGACCTCTGGGGCAGAACAGGGGTATCAGTGCTTAGAGTCGCTACAGCGCCATCACACCATGGGACAGTACAGGGTATCCCTCCTCAGGAGGCGGCACAGGGGGCTATCCGTCCTCAGAGGTGGTACATTATTACCACAACAGAATCATAATCATTAGGTTTCATCATCATGTAAGCCTTCAGAGCGGCTCACAAGCCGACACTCACCACCAGCCAGCCGGTGCGGAGAAATAAAACCACCCCAAAGATATTGATCATACAGGATGTGAACACGGGGGTCCCCACGGTCCACGGGAATAAGGAAAACAGTTGGAACACACAATATGGAGTGTTAAGAGACTACTGCAGCTGGAAAAACAAAAAGCAGAAATCGAAATCTGAAAAGTGGAGGGGAACATCGAATAGACTAGGCCAAAGTGGGGAGTGGGAGGCGACGAATTAGTGGAGGTTTAGGTTGGCAAAAAAACACATGGGGGTGAAGAACACAACACAAACACATGGGGGGGGCAGAGCACACAAACACATGGGGGGGGCAGAGCACAGGGGGGGGGGGGGCAGAGCACAAACACATGGGGGGGGGCAGGACACATGAGAGGGGGGGGGGGCAGCACAACAATGGGGGGGGCCCGGGGGGGGACACATATGGGGATGGGGGGGACAAGCACACAACACTGGGGGGGGGGGGG